>PVHP010002205.1:0-93557 GCA_004024765.1 Zapus hudsonius | reverse complement strand
AGACAGGGGCTGCTTTTGCTATGCTTTGCACAGACCTGGCCTGACTTCTCTGCAGGGTCTTTGTGCCCAGATTTCCTGTGCCCCCCACTCTCCTATGGACCTCCACCCCATCCTTCTTCCAGTCTGAAACCCCAGATTTCTGCTGCTTTTTCCTCAAAGCATTCCCTGAGCCCTGTCTCTCTAACCCCAGGTCTCCTGAATTCAGACAGGGCTACAGTACTTCTGAATAAGCACTTTCTCCGTTACTTCACAGCTAAGTTATGTAAATATAAAAGAAATATATTCTCACTGTATAGACTGAATGGAAGAATAAAATTCCTCTCCCCACCCCACAATGTGCCTTCAGTGTTGATGGTTTATCTTTTTAGATTTTTCCTATTCTTGTATAAACTTTATTATGTATAAAAATATATAGAAAATAGCATATTATGCAACTTGCCTTTTGCAACTTCGTATATACGTAAATGTTTTTCAGGTTTTTTTTTTTCGTGAATTGATTGTTCTGATATATGGGTACACATAATTTGTTTAATCAGTTTTCTATAGATTGACATATGTTATTTCCCAGTGCCTCATTATTGTATATAGTGATACAGTAAACATCTTATTACATAGACCTGTGTGTATGTTTCCTGACATTTCTCTCAGCTGAAATCCTACAACTGGAACATTTGGGCCAAGAAATACAAACATTGAATACTTATAAACATCTACCCTTTAAAAGCACTGTGCTGTTACACCCTCACTGGCAAAGCACGCTTCCCTGTTTTCAAGTCTCGGCATGTCACTGTCTTGGAGAAGCCTGACTTACCACCCTAACTCCATGCAACGTGGGCACCCCTCCTTTCTTCCTACCAAATTACTCTAATATTCCCAAATGTTTCTTCCCAGCCACACAGTCTGACATTTCTGTATTTGGGTAATCATTCTATTTGAATATTTGTTAGTCTCTACCATCAGACTTTGGGCTGTTTATCTTTCCAGTTATTTGTGGTTATTTTTTCCTGATTTCAGAAATAGCACATGTTCACTCTAGAAAATTCCACATTATGGGAATGTCAGGTAGGCATTAAGGAACATCTATTTCAGATAGCCCCCTCTGGGCCCCTCTGCAGACCTGTCAACCCACACCACCATAACTGGTCCTGCCTCTCTCACTCAAGCCCAGGGAAAGGAATGTGCCATTGTAGCTTTGTGTTCTAGTACGTTATGTGGTCTCTGGTATGTGTCTGCTCAGTAAGTGTTTGTCATTTGAATAGATGGGAAATTTGGGCATTCAACCTATTATTTGAATATTTGTCAGTCTCTACCATCAGACTTTGGGCTGTTTATTTTTCCAGTTATTCGTGGTTATTTTTTCCTGATTCCAGAAATAGCACATGTTCACTCTAGAAAATTCCACCTTATGGGAATGCCAGGTAGGCATTAAGGAATATCTATTTCAGATAGCCCCCTCTGGGCCCCTTTAGAAAACATGTGTATTACACGTGCACCTGTAAGAGATACTGGGGTGGCCTGCAGGTGTCTTTTCCGCTTAGCTTCCTTCCAGAGGGCTAGCCTGCACTACCTCTCCTTGCCATAGCCTCCACAGAAACTCTCACTGATGACATTCACCGGCTTCTGGATGGCTTGGCTCCATGGCTCTTAGGAGCTGTGCTGTTTCTCTAACAAAGGGAATGCAGGAGCCGGGAAGCAGTTATTAGCTGAGGTAGACTGCTTTGCCGGATGTGATTTGTTGCTATGTGTTTATTATCCACCGGCTCTGTGCTCCCGAAGTCAATATTCCCTGCATTTGCTGAGCCAGACAATCTGGAGAAATCAGCAGTGACGCCAGGCCCTGTTCATAGGTCCGAAGCTAACAGCAGAAGCCATAATGGCCCCCATCGAGTGAGTGCTTGCCGTGTATTGGAGATTTTACATGCCATTTACCCCCATAAAAACCCTATGAGGAAAATATTGTTTTTCTCCAGGGTCCAAATGATATTTAGCCCCAGGGAGGTAAACTTCCCAAGGTCACAGCTGTTAAGTGGGAGTGCCTGACTTTGAATCTAGGTCTTATTCAGTATTATCTATATTCCTTTATTAAAACTCCTTTTTTGACTCCTCCCCCCCAATAACCTTTCCACTTTGGAACAAGGAAAGTAGACCTTGATGGAAAAGCTCAGAGTCCCCTTCTTATTCATGCAAAGACTGTGGGAATCTTCCAGAACTCTATCCTCCACATCTGCAGTCAGAGCCCCTGGGGCGGAAAGAGTCAGGATCACACTGTTTGGGGTGGAACATCAGCCCTCACAAAGGAGCAACCCTACAGCTCTGGGACACATTCTCACCGTTGCACATTTCCCTGTGTGAGTGAAAGACCTGGCTGGTGTCACTTTGCGTTTATATGCAGGCAAAGCTGGAGCTGAATGGAGTTCAACATCATAGGTAAATTATCAACCAGCTCCAGATCAAAGGGTGGACTGACCATGGACCCCATGAAGACGTGTACAACACAGGTTACCCAAAAGCTAGTTTTCTACCTCCAGGCTAAAGTGTTCTTGTGGGTTCCTTTTAGTCCATATGGCCAAACATTTCTTTCATTTCTGTTGATCTATAGAAGAAGGTAGGTGTCTGCAGTCACCTACCTGAATGTTTTGAGGAAAATTTCCTCTTATATTGCTTAACACCTCCAGTGGGGATTGAGGTTAGCACTCTGCAAGCAGTCATATTAATTTCTCTTCAGTAATATGTGATAATCGATATTAATTAGATAGCCAGCCTTGTGTTGTTTCAGATCAATTCTTGCTAGCAAACTATTTGCATGCATATAAGTAAAATTTTTCTGTTTTCAAAACATTTTGGATTCAGAATTGCAGGCAAAAGATTTTTGCACTAGTAGATATTTAACTTGAGGACCATTAAAAATATGTTTGAGAGAAAAGTCTCGTGACCTTATTTAAAACACACCACCACCACCACACACACACACACACACACACACACACACACACACACACACACACACACACACACACAGTTTCTAGAGGTCTGCCTCCCTGACTTCTGGGGACAGGTTGGCAACACTCCTGAGTTGGACCCTTGATAGCTTCATTCTGAGCTTGACAGTCTCAGAAGTGGGAATTCTCTTGGCTCTCCCTGACCCACCCTCCAACCAGTTCCTTTCTCCTGTCATTCCTGACTCTAGAGAGCACTTATTTCTATCATCGTCTGTATAGGGACTGTCAGAGCTCATACTACTCAGCAGGCTTCTTTTCTGGACACTGAACACTTTGCAAGCCTTTGTTTCTTCATTTTGAGAGTATTCACCATGGAAACCATTCTGGCTCGGCTCATCCGTTCCCAGGTGGTCTCTGGCTTTGCCCACACAGTGCCATGTTGGAACATGCAGTCTGGCTTTTCACATCTCCATTTCTTATTTGGCTAGTGCCATGATCCCAAAGGTTTTTCTGCACAGTGGTGTGTTTCCCCACAGGTGGTGACCAGAGTGTCATCTCTCTGCTCAGTGCGAAACTCACTTTTCACATGCACAGTAATGCCTCACTCTTCCCACCGCCATCCTGCGAGTCGGTCAGGCCACGGTCCCATAGTTTCCCTCATTCTTCTTGGTCACACTTCACCTCCTTTGGATGGACCTCTGATAGCTGTTTGGTCTCTGGTTTATGGAGTACATCCAGCAAGGAGTATCCTCAGAGACTGTCACAGCGTGTGTACCTTGTGGCTGGTTGCTGAAGTTGACAACACCCTCAGCTTCTCCCGGCTCCTGATTTATCAGAGTGTAGTATTTATGCCATGTGGTTCTTACCTAAGCCATGAGTCTTCAATCAGCCTGGAGACTTAAGTTGCCAAGGAAACAATGTCTAGTGAGACCCAAAGATTTACAACCTGTTCCCAGGCTGCAAGGTTTCCTCCAGAATTCTTGCTGACACAGTTTACTCCCATAAACTGTCAGCCCCGTGGGGGCTATAAATCTTAGAGCTTTTCTGCACAATTCATTTTCCCGAGTACAAGGTCTAGACAGGAGTCCAGAGAAGATGGCTGCAGGGGGTTCACGATCTGGAAATGTATGCATTGTTTTGTGGTATGTGGGCATCTCTGCATCGTGTTCTAAAGCAGTGTAGCCTGGAGCAAACTGTAGAAGGCTTCTGAGCCTCTGGAGGGTGAGAATAATACAGGATATTATCCCACTCATCTGCAATGGGATAAGATGAGAAATATATAGAATCCATCTAGTAGAATGCCAGAAGCATCCCATAGCCGTGAGCTTGCACTGTCGAGTCTGTGAGCTTCAAAGTGTCATGCAGTCACCTTTGTCACTTAGAATCAAGTGGGACACATAGGTCATAATTACCAATAGTTTTATCACCTTCTATGCTATACCAAAACCTTCCCCAAACTGTGTTAGATTTTTGTTGCTGTGATGAAATACCTGAGGTAGCCAAGGAAGGAACACATTTGTTATGGCTCAAGGTTTCAGAGATTTCACTCCATCATGGCAGGAAAGGTATTGTAGAACAAAGGAGCCCACATCATGGTGGTCAGGAGGCAGAGATAGATGGATAGATAATAGATAGAGAGATTGATGATAGACAGAGAGATCGATGATAGATAGATGGATAGATGACAGATAGAGAGAGATCAATTATAGATGGATAGATGATAGATAGATCGATGATAGATAGATACATAGATAGATATATATAGAGAGAATATGCATGTGCTTGTGTGCTGTACTAGCTGTCTTTTTTCCTTTCCCTCTTTTATTCCATCCAGGTCCACTACCTGTGGAATGGTGCCGCTCACATTCTTCAGTCCTCTCTGGAAACAACCTCACACACACCAAGAGTGCTCTACTAATCTCCTAGAACCTTAACCCAATCACTTGACAGTCAAGAGTAATCATTACAGCTACCTCATGTGATCTTAGAGCACATATTACTCTCCCCTTTTAACACTGAGGAAACTGAGGCTACGTGATTAGACTTAGTGAAATGGCTACTGCTCTCTGGTGAACAATAGATCCTAAGCTAACTAATTATAGTGCATACTGGGGTGAGAGTTATAACCATGTGGAGGGTCAGGGTAGGCTTCTGGGAATAAGTGATGCTTATGTCTGACCACAGGTAGGAAGTTGGGGGAGGAGGTCAGGCGAGGGAGCGGGTGGCAAGAAGTGAGGGAGCAAGAGAACATTAAAGGGGGGCAGGCAATGGCAGGCGAAGATGCCTAGAACAGCAAGAGCTCAGGATCACGTGTCTCGTGGCCTAAGGATGTGAGCAGGAGCCCAGGACAAAAGGGAAGTTTCCTTAACTCTGAAAAGAGTTGAATGTGCCAAGGAAATGGAAATGTATATAAAGAAAAGTGATGGAGGACTTGTTGGCACACCTGCCAACGACACAACCACGTAAAGAAATTCCGAGAATCTGGGTATGTTGGCTCATGCCTTTCATCCCAGCTAAGTTAGAAAGATGACCATGAGTTCAAGGCCAGCCTGGGTTACAGTGTGAGTTCCAGGTCAGCCTGGTCTACAGTGAGACCCTGCTTCAACACAAACTTTAACGATAGTAATAATAAAGTGATTTCAAGGGAGACTAGTAACATGGCAGTATGCTTGTTGTAAGTGAGAAGTGTGTATATTAAATTGCCCATCGGCCAAGATTACCACTAAGTAAACCACTGTGCAAGGACAAAGACATAGAAGTTCTGAGGAAGTAGGAAAAGAACTGTTAAGGTGATAGTTTTCGCAGCTTAATTTTATGTTATTTCATAAGTTTTGTGTCAGTCATTTGTTGTTTACATCGCCTGGGTGGTCCGGATTCCAGCACGGGAGGGGCCTCTCTCCAGCCCCTTTAGTTCCAATTCATTAATTCCTCGGTTCATTTCATGCTTGCTGGTTCCAGGAACTGTGCGTGAGCAAGCTGTATATGCATCCATCACTGACTGGTCTCTCTCAGAGAGCTCCGATCCCTGGCTCCCAAGAGACCCCTGACCTATGCAGCTAGATCCCAACATGTGCCCTGCCATCAGACCACTAATGAACATTCCCCTTTGGCTCATGTGAGAAAAAGAAAAGCCAGCACCAGCAGTGATAAGCCTCCATTCAGGATCTAGAAGGAATTAAGCAAGGAAATTAAGTAACCAGAGAGGTGACAACTGAAATCACTGGGTGTCAGGCAGAAGTGTCCATTTGACTGGGCTTATTACTGTTTACAGTATGGTGCTTTTGAGCAATTGCCTGACTTTTAAGCTTTCCACAGGGATTGAAGGTTTTGTTTGCTCTGTGTTTTTAAGCAGTCAGTTGGGCATCTTAATGCTCCTGGAGGTCAGTGAGAAAAAGCAGCATGTTACCATTAGAAGGGATATCTGTGAGTGACCTTTACCCGTTCATACGCTATGTTCTGTGCATGTCTAGGATTCTGTCTCTTCTGGAGGCCATCTCAGGGCACAGAAACAGTTACACAGAGTACTTAAGATGTCTGAGATTTACTTTAAAATGCCCCAGCATACTTATAGAACATATGAAAGAATATGAAATGAAATTAGAAGTGAGAGATACATGAAGTTCATTCTTTTTGCCTTATTGGTTTAAAAACTGTCTTAAAACATTTTAAACAAAATTTTAATTTTTTTTGAGAGGATTTTATATAGTTGAGCTGGCCTTGAACTCACTAACAGAGGCTGGTCTTGAAATTCCTGATCTTTCTGCCTCCCCTTCCCCAGTGCTGGGGTTACAAGATGATCCACCACACCCAGCTAAGAAACGTTTTAAAAATACCACTAGAAAGACTGATAAGCCAGGCTTCGTGGCTTATGTCTGTAATCCTAGCACTTAGGAATCTGAAGTAGGAGGATCACCATGAGTTTGAGTCCAGTCTGGGCTACATTGTGAGTTAGAGGCCAGCCTTGGCTATAAAGTGAGACCCTGTCTAAAGCAAAACAAAACAAAACCAAGTAAACAAAAATATTAATAATGACAAAATACCAGAAAAAAATGTGAAAAGCTTTGTGTGGAAGTAATCACTTTCCTTTAGGGAGAGCCAGCCCTAGATACCAGCACCCTTCCTGGACCCTGGAGTGTCAAGAGCTGGAAGCTGGGGTTGATGGATGGACTCCCCACAGCTCTCTGCCATGTGATTTCAGGAGCTCAACATACCAACTTCCCACGCAGTCAGTGCACCCACGTCTGTCTCTCCATGATCAGCTGGTTATGTGTTTGGTTAGGGTTAAGAAAGCCACACAGTTCACTTCCTCTTTCATTCAACAGACACTGAGTGAGGGTGGTTCTGGAACCCAACCTGAGGTTCTTCAAGGGGAGAGCAAACATTTTCTGGGCCGTGTTGACAATAGACACAGGACCACTGCAGGGTGGAATGTACCAGAAAAACATCTCAGGGTGACATGATGGTCAGGGAGACATGACAATCAGGGAAGCATGAGAAGAAACTTCTGGAGAGCTACTGTTGGAACAGTCTAGAAAGAGCTCCTGCTGACACTGAGAACAGTCTAGAAAGAGCTTCCTGGTGACTCTGAGGGGGCTGACTATCCAAGCAGAGAGTTCTGCCAGGACTGGATACACTTGGCAAGACAGCAGACCAGGAGCGGAGTGCCCAGAGGGGGCATGCTTGGGCACTGCCTTTGATGTCTCTCCTTGTCTTTCTTCCCTTTCTTCCCCTTCATTTCTTTAAAACTTGTTTCTTCCCAGTGATCAGCTCTTGTCTCTGGGGTTCACTTTTCGCTCATTTGTCTTTGTACTTCCTCTCTGAGCTACCACAGATGTTCTGTCTGAACTTTTGGTTGGGGAGCATTCTGCAGAAATGAATTCAGGCCTACAACACTGGCAAGATCTGTATGGATTAGCATGTAGCTCATTGCCCAGCAATGTTTATTACTTTGGAAAAAAATCACTAAACCAGGAATTAAGTGTTAGTCCTGTAAAACCCACATCCAAATCTTCACTTACTTTTTTACAAGATGAACCAAAGGTTAGTTGTAAAAGGCTCCTTAGCTCTGAGGTAGTAGGGCTGGAGAGATGGCTTAGCAGTTAGACACTTGCTTGCAAAGCCTGACTATCTGGGTTCAATTCCCCAGTACCCACATAAAGCCAGATGCACAAAGTGGCACATGCATCTGGAGTTTGTTTCCAGTGGCTAGAAACCCTGGAATGCCTGTTCACTATGTCTCTCTCTCCATACCTCTCTCAAAAAAATAAAACAAACATGTTTTTAAAAAAGAAATGAGGTAGTGATGAGGTTTTTGTTTTAGCCTATCTCATTTTCCTTATTGAGGAGAAGATGAGGGTACTCCAATTAGCACCTCTTCGATTTTTATGGTTTTTGTTTTTGGCTCTTCTCCATGATGACAAAGTGTTGGTGGGCCCAATATTATGCAGGTCTTGTGCAAGTAATGACCATTGATGTGTGGTCATAAATGCAATGGCACTTTATGTCCAGAAGACAGCATTCCAAAGCACTCCTCCCCATCTCTGGCTCCTCTCTGCTTTCTGCCCTGTCTTCCTCAATGTTTCCTGAGCCTTGGAGGTTGTTTTCTATTTCTAATGTCTTAGACACTATGGAGTTAAAATGATTCTGACTTCCTGTCAGACACTTGAAAAGTTCTGAAGCTCTAGGTGATGGGATTATAAATAAGATGGTTTTCCTTTAATTATTTTAAAGAAAACATTTTATGCATGATTATGAAAGATGGGTCATTAACTTTTACATCAAGGCATATAGAAAGTTTTTTTTTTAAGTTTAAAAAAATGTTCTCACCTCATATATACAAGTAGACTTCAGAGAAGTGAGCGGCAAGGAGCTTGTTTTAAGTAGTAATCCAGCTAGAGCAGAGCTCAGCCAGGGATCCAGGGTCTTGCTTCCCAGTGTAGAAGAGTCTACCATACTTTTAAAAATTCCACTGTTTTACTTGGGGACCTTTGTTGAGTTGAACATGGATGGACTTTTACATATTCGGGCCATCTGTATTGATCCCAACTTCCTTCTCTTCCTTCCTTCTTGCTTGGTGTTCCTTGATGGGTGCCAAATGTTTTCCTCCATTCCAGTTATTAATATTCATGGACAGCTCAATTGTCATGTGCTGATGAGTTATTGAACAAGTGTTTATTGCTCACACTATATTAGGTACCATAATACAAAGATGAACAAGACATGGTCTTGAGTTGAAGGTAGCAGCCCAGTAAATATGCAGTTACAGCAGATTCTTGCTACCATGAGGGTAGTTGGTAGTCTTGGAACATAAAGAGGCATTAACCTGACTTCCTGTGTGTGGAGAGTTCCACGAGGAGTCACTCCAGGTGGAGAGCTGAAAAAGAAGTGCTAAGGATGCAGAGGTACAGTGAGAAGAGGAGGGATGCCTTCCAGGCAAGGAAAAGCAGGTCTGAGGGCTGTGGCATTCTAGTGGTTTCCTTGGAAGAGAGACATTATGGCAGCAAGTTCTAAGCCAGTGGGACTACACAGTGAGACTCTGTTTCAAAAGCAAAAAGCGAAAGGTTGGGGATGAATTTCAGTGAAAGAGTATCTGCATAGCATGTGTGAGGCCTTGGTATCAATTCCCAGCACTTAAAAGAAAGGAAAGAAAGGAGAAAGAAAGAGAGAGAGAGAAAGAGAGAGAGAGAGGAAGGAAGGAAGGAAGGAAGGAAGGAAGGAAAGAAGGAAGGAAGGAAGGAAGGAAGGATAAGATGATAAATTGAAATTATTATTATGGGTCATGGAGGAGGGAAATGGGCATATATCACAAGACTTGTTCATACAGGGTTTCTAATTATTAAAAATAAATAAGTTTTAAAAAGAAATTAAAAATATGAGTAAATGTTGAAAATAAAGGATTTAGCCACAGAAAGTTTAGAAATCCTAGGGATTTTTAAAATTCATCTTTAAGGTTGCAGAGTGTATTTGGCTGAAAATAGTTAAAACCCCTCATAAAGATAGATATATGGATTTGTAATTAACTGCTAGGAGAATCCAGAAAAATAATGGCTGCTTCTCCTTCAGTTTGTTTCACCTGAGCAAGCCAGACCCATCGCTCTCTGGGGCTCTTCAGTTGAGTCATTAGTGTCATCTAAATGTGAGGAACACAGATGCCAGAAATGTCTGGCTCCTTGCCTGGGACTTCCCAGGCTTGCAGCCTGCCCTTCTTCCCCACGGGGCCAGTTCCCCCTGCCATGCGAAGTCTCGTCCTCCATGGTCTCTCCATGGCCTTCATGTGTAGCTCTTCTCAGCTAACATTGGCTTCCCCCCTTTGCTAGGGACTCGAGTAGGTCATCTGCAAAATAGAGTATTATTTATATCTATGTCCTAAGATCATAGTGCTAGAAATATTATAACATGTGTAGGACACTTTGTAAACTTGGTGCTGCTTTTTTTGTGTATTTGTGTATTTGTGTTGTGTGCATGCATATATATACACATGTCCATCTCTGTATGAGCACACGTGTGTGTGCATACTGCCCATGGCATAAAATTGGAGACCTTTAGATCAAAATGTGGATCCTGGGCCCTTCGTGATCACCCTGTCCCTTTGTCTGTCTTTCCCCCTTGTCACCTCCTGCCCAGTGCTCCAGCCACTTCTTCAAGGTCTCCAAACACCAGGTCATTTCTCACCTTTCTGCTTCTTTACACCACTCAGCTAAGGATCTGTTAATTAAGACTCTGCTTAGGAAAAGAAGCCAGAACAAATGCATGTGTGCAGAAGCTCTATGAAGTTATATGGAGAAGTTGTATGAAGTCCAAGAACATGCAAAACTAATTTATGATGATAAAAGCACTTAGCACCTGATACCATAAGTGCCTCCCCTTTATGTGGCTTTGTACTCTGTCGGTGAACTTCTCTCAGGTCCCAGAGACTGCATAAAGGCTGCATACCCTTAACCTGTCTGTACTCTCAATGACAAAGCAGACGTGTCTCCTTCACAGGGTGATTGCGGTGATGAAATGAGATGATGTATGCAAAGGGCTTAGCACATAGTAGGTGTTCAACAACAATTAGACTTTAATAGGGCAGAAAATGTACTCCATGCCTTCATATTTACAAAGAAAATAGCTTCTCTTTCTGCTGGTAACAGTCCTCTCTTGAGCCCCTCTTCTTTCCTAAGCAGGATTGCAGAGGAAAACCAAATTTCACTCCAGTCTGAGAGCTCTAGGTCTTCCTATAATACATACACATCCCTAATAAATTATCTTAGTAGGTATTGATGGCAACAAAATGCACACCACTAACTTTCTTCAGGTTTGTTCAGAGCTTTCTGAACACAGTACATTGATTTAGAAGATAATGCAATTTGAAACGTTTTTGATCCCAGAAAATAAGCCTAAAGAAACTTTAGTCTCTTGGCGGTTTGGTTCTTGGTGTCAAACATTATCATGTGGATGAACTTTTGATCTGTGTTTGAGAAGCACGATCTTTCTCCTTCTGTTCACTACACAGAGTTCACCCAGGCAAAGGGCCCCCAGGCAGGAAGAAAATAAGCATCTAGTACCTTCTACTGTGACTCTGCCATGCTTCCTACACCAAGTGTGCTGATTCATAGCTCATATTGGCAATGACTTTGACCTTGCAAAGTTGTCTCCTCATAAGCCAAACCTTCCATCATTGCCCTGGATGGAAAATAATTAGAAGCTAAGGTCTTACTTGCAATCATTTCTATACCCATCCATAAAAAGACACACTTGACTGTGGCCTCTGGCTGAGCATCACCAAAGTTATATCATCCTGTCTGGCTCCCTCCTGCTACCTGGGCTGTTTCCTGCTCTGACCAAGAATCCCCAGTGTAGTGCTCAAATCATGTCTTTGGGCACAGAAAGCCCACCTAGTAGGATTGAGAGTAGTAGTCATGACCCTGTGACATACCGGAAGCAGTCTCCACGAAGAGTGTGAGGGTCAGCCAAGCCTGACATCTCATGTGCCCTGGGGTACAAGTCTGAGGCTTGGACAAGTCCAACCAGACCACTAATTCTTACCTGTTTAACTCATGGGGAAGAAGTGACAACACTTGGGACATGTGCATGGCTTAATGTACCTTGAAAAGTAAGTCATTCTCAAAAGAGCAAATATCGTGCGATCCCCATTTTATGAAGTTCTTAGAGTGCTGACATTCACCGAAGCCAAAGGGAAGTGGTGGTTGACAGACACTGGGGAGAAGAGATGGGGAGTTATTGTTTAGTGGATTTGGAGTTTAGTAGTGATTGACGGTATTGGTTATTGTGCCACAGTATGAATCACTTACAGATACTAAGGTGTTACTCGGGCAGTTAAGGCACTTGCCTGCAAGCTGAGTTCAGTTCCCAGCACCCATGTAAACGTGTACAAAGTGGCATACACATCTGTGATACCAACATGCCTAGGCCATGGGAGCTTGAGCCAGGGGAATCCAGAACCGAAGTAAAAAACAACCCAAAACAAAGCATACACACACACATAATGTACACATCCACACATACACACAATAGGAAAAAGTGGCTAAAATGGTTACCATTAGATTGTGTATATTTTACTAGAACTTAAAGAATGTAAGTTATCACAAGTTAACTTTGACTGGCCCACATCTCTTCCCCCTTCCCCACCCCTGCTGCAGGTCTTTGAAAAGAAACCCAGCCTTGCCTCTCCATGTCTGAATGTGGGCTCCAGGCTTCAGAGACTCTTTCTGAGCCGGCCTTGTCCCAGGCTCTGTGCCAGGCATGGGAAGTACAAAGAGAAGCAGTTGCAAAAGTCTGGTGAGAGGCACAGACCAATCAAGAGGGCCTTAGTGGGAAGGGCTGTGGTGGGTTGGTTGGGGTGCTGTAGGAGGCCGGAAGGCTTCCTGGGGTCCCAACACAGAGGGGTTAATCAGGCCACCACCCACACTTTGCTAATGCTGTTTCCTTCCAGCTTTGCATTTGCTGGAACGATTGTTCCTTCAGCTAGAGTGCACTCTTTCCTTTCTTTCCCTGCGAAAGCCTCCTCATCCTTAGAGTGCCAGAGCCAATGCCTCCCATCCTCCTGAATGCCCACAGCCCCCTCTTAAATCCCCATTTAGCACGTATTTCATCCTGTCAGGGAATACAGCCCTTTAGAGTTCTAGCTCTCCTGTCAGATATATTTTGGGATTTTTTTTTTTTTTTTGTATTTCCAAGTAAGACATACTGAGCAGAACCAGGCACAGCATGAAAGAGTCATTTATGAGATCGCAGGGGGCCTTCCTTGGGCCAGTGCTGCTCCTGCTCTGCTCCATTTCCATCTTCTCTGTCTGCCTCCAACTACACCTTGGGTTTGCTAGTCTGCTTGCTGTTGCCCAAACAAAATCAGCTGGCCAGGAAAAGTTCATGCTGGCTCGTAGTTTCAGGGGCTGTGGTCCATGGTCCTCTGCTTCTATTGCTTTGGGGTCTACAGTGAGGCAGAACATGGTGAAAGCATGTGTTCACCCCATGATAGCTAGGGAGTGAAGACACTGGCAGAGAGGAGGGGCTGGGGTCCCATTATCTCCTTCAAGGGCACCTTAAGGACCTAACTTCCTTCTACCCGGCCCACCTCTTAGAGTTCCACCTTCCAATCGTGCCACCCGTTGGAGGTCGACACTTCATCACATGAAATTTTGGAGGCTGCTCCAGATCTAAGCTAGGACACGGGGACAGAAGCCACTCCAGCACTCCAGGCGTGGCCCAGCGCTGCCTTTCAGGAGCTCACACCCAGGATGGCTTCTATCTTCTTGAGGTCCTGATTTCCCCTGGTCAGTTAGCTGTGGCCAAGGCAGGAAGATTCCATGTATACACAAGGGAAGCTATGCCCACATGTGCTGAGGAAGAAGGGACTAAGGGTCACGTGAGCAGGACTTTGTGGCACCTAGCATGAAAGACCACAGCGCTTCCCTCCAGACTCCTACCTTGCCAACTTAACCCACCTGCATCAGTCACCTTTTCACAGCTGTGACCAAGTCCCTGAGCTCATGGATTCCGAGTGTTCATATTGAGCAGAACACCGTGGTAGTGAGAGTGCGTGGCTCCGCTTACCATGAGCTATGGACAGCAGTTCATATGCAGACCCCCTTCCTCTGTGGTTTTCTTCCCGCCTCTCTAGGATTCCTTCCTTTTCTTCTCTGTACATGCTTTTTCTTGCACCCAGTCCTGGTTTCGGTGACTTCATGTAAACGTCTTCGTGTTTTGTGCCTGCTCTATATAAGAAGTCCTGTGTCTTTTGTTGCTATTTGCATTTAAATTCTAGTAACTGCTCAGAGCCAGCGTCTGACCCATGCATTCTTGTGTCCTGTGATGGGCACTGTGAGCTGTTCCTCAGAGCACCAGACTGCACATACCATGTGTCTCTCAGCCTCCCCGGTGTCCCCTTTCTCCAGACCTTGCTGCATGTGCTGTTTCTGTGGACAACACCGCCAACCACATATCATATCTGGGAGCCACTTTAACTCTTTGCTCTTCACCTACTGGATCTAATCTGATGCCAAAGCCTCCTAAATATCTAGGCTGCTTTCCACAGCCTTACTTGAGGCTGGCGTCATTTCTTAGGATGTAGTGCAGGCCTGGGGTGTTCTTTCCATAGCACAGCCCTGTGACCTCTCCACACAGATCTGGCCATGGCTCCCCATTGCTGCCTGAATGAAGTCACTCAGATGTGTGATCTACACAATGCTCCGTCACCCACTGCCCTCTACCAGCTTCGTCTCTCACCTTCACTTCTAGTTTCTAAAAGTACCCTGCTCCCCAAAACTCCTGTTCCTGATTTCTTCTCTTATAGTCATCATAAGTAAGCTTTTACTATTTATCAGTAAAGATTGGTAGAAAATTAAAAATATAAAACACTTCTCAAATTACAAAAGGGGAAAAATGGTTTGATGTAAGGGAAGTGTATCTGTCTCTGTGGTGTCTCTTTAAAAAACTGCAAATCAAGTCCAAGAATAGTAATGCCCCTACACCAGATGCACCCAGCATCCATAAACTTACTTCTACCAGGCACCAAAAAGACCCAAAGGTGCTGAACAGGCCTTAAAAATCAACCAATGAGGTCAGATCTGTGTTCTGTGTGGCAGTCCTCTGCTTCTCCGGTGGGGCTAGGAGCCCCTGCATGGTCTGTTCAGTGGGCAGAGCACTTCCCCATTTCTGTTGATGTTTGCCTAGGTGCCCGAGATGGGGCTGGGAAATGACATGAGGGTACCACATGGGGACAAATACAGGTTTGGGGAGGGGGACGAGATTGGAAGCATATGTTGAGGAAACAGCCAGCAGTCTCTACTGCTGTCCTGGCCCCATGGTGATTGGCATTTCATGATGCTCCATGACAGGCTGGTTGCTCCTGGACCCGCACAAATAACTATTTCTCTCTGGCTACAGCTGCCTAAGGTTCAAATTTTTTAATATAATGTAATCTATTTATTATTGTTATTATTTTTAATATATATATTTTTACATAGGTTATAGTCTTGTATCCTCTCACCCCAGTTCCCATTTCCCTGGGGGCCCTCCTCAGTATGGTCCTTGGTGCTCACTGTGGGGTAATTAGGGCTTCTGTCAGTTTCTGGGTGGGGAGGCTGTACCTCAGGATATTTCTAATCATCTGTGGCTTTTACAAACTTCCTGCCTTCTCTTTCCCAACAATCTCTGAGCCTTGGGTGAGTTAGATCATTTTTTAGTGAGTTCTCTGTAGCCTCTGTATTACTGTTATGCTGTTTCACTTTACCTCCATGTTTGTCGCTATTTCTCTGGAGGTGGTAATCAGGCTAGCATTGGGAGCAACTCTGCTTCCTCTGCAGTTTCTCCTGGACCCCGTGAATGTGGCAGAGGCGGCGATACTGGTGGTGAGCAGTCAGCTATCTTTTCTGGTTGAATTGGTGGACTTTGGGTCTCCCCAGTATTCTCTGCCATCTGTAAAATAAAACAGATTCTCCAACCAACGGTAAGAGCAGCTTTGATTAATGCGGGGGAGGGTAAATGCTGATAATTTTGAGAGACATTTTGATGAAGATACCTACTCAGCTTGTCCAGAGAACAACAGAGACTTCTCTCTGGGGACTGTGAGTTTCCTGCCTGTGGGGCACTGGCTTATTTCCCAGCACTAGTTGTGAGCTCTCTCCCCCTGAGCAGGCCTCATGTCCAATCAGAGGGCAGTGATTACCCCTGTGGGCTGTGTGCCACTATTGCACAAGTGTGTGCTTCTTGTCCATCTGGTGAGTTGCATTGTTTGCAGAGTCTTCTGCTTATTCCTGCTGTTGGTGAGCATTATCATGCAGTAGCTCCCCTAGCACTTTCTAGTGCCATGAGGGTTTATTAGGAGAGGACTGGCTTGCCTCTCAGTTCCGATATGGTCTCTTGGTGTTTTGGAATGGCAGTCTATGGTGTCTTCAGCAATAAGGTCTTACCTTTTAGCTCTGTTGGGTAACCAAGTGCTTGGCAAAGGTCAACATTGTCTTGGGGACCTCATGGATCTCCCTGGCCAACTACTCACTGTGTGTGTGTGTGTGTGTGTGTGTGTGTGTGTGTGTGTGTGTGTGTGTGTGTGTATGTAGAAGTAACCTGGTTCTAGTCCTGGGATTCCCAAGCCAGAGCCTATAGTTTTAGGAATAAGCTTTCTCCCTCTTCTACTGTGTAGATCAGTCAGGTCTGTCCACCTCCCTCCATTGGGGATTATATCTTGTATCCTGGTATCCTGGCAGGTGGTTCTGAATGTAGTAACCACTTTAGTCATTTGTTTTGTGTAGCTGCCTGCACACCCTTCCTTCCCCCACTTATGCCCCCCAATATTCTGTTGTCCCCTCCTCTTTTCCATCCCTGTTTTCACTTGTTCCTGGTCTCATTATATTTATATGCCTGTAGTCCTAATGCTTACTGTTTTTACCCTGCTTTTCAGAAGGTTCAAATCTTTAAGTGAAACCTCCTGTCTTGTACACTGTATTAGGAATGTTTGGTTGCAGCTAACAGAAAAAAAATCAAAGAATAAATAGTGGTGGATTTGTCTAACATGATATGAAGTCTTGAGGTACGCCAGTTCAGCTTATTAGAAGCACTCAAAATGGTGTTGGCTTTGATTGCCATGATGACACCAAATGGCCACAGTTCCAGTCTTCAGGGGAGAAAAAAGGAAATGGAAATGGTTCTTCTTATCAACACTGTTTCCTATTAAAAAATTAGACATAAGCACTGGGAAGATGGCTCAGTGGGGAAGAGCCCTTGCTGTGCAAGCATGAGGAGCTATGCTTGGTCTTGAGCACACCCCCCCATCAAAAGCCTATTAGGGGGCTGGAGAGATGGCTCACCAGTTAAGGCACTTGCCTCCAGTGCCTAAGGACCTGGGTTCAATTCCCCACTACCCACGTAAGCCAGATGCACCAAGTAGCGCATGCATCTGGAATTCATTTGCAGTGGCTAGAGGCCCTGGAACACCCATACTCTCTCTCTGTCTCTGTCTCTGTCTCTCTCTCTCTCTCTCTCTCTCTGTATCTCTCTGCTTGCAAATAAATAAAAATAAAAAAATATATATTTTAAATATTTTATTTATTCATTTTCAAGCAGAGAGAGAGAGAGAGAGAGAGAGAGAGAGAGAGAGAGAGAGAGAGAACACACCAGGGCCACCACCTTGTGGGTCTGGCATATGTGGGTACCAGGGAATTGAACCAGGGGCCTTAGGCACTGGAGACAAGTGCCTTAGCCACTGAGCCATCTCTCCAGCCCCCAGCCATCTCTCCAGCCCCCAATATATTTTTAAAAAGCCTGCTAGGCCTTTTTTGCTAGGAACCCCAGTGCTTAAAGGGTATGGAGACAGATTCATCTTTGGGATCACTGGTCAGCCAGTCTTGCCAAAAAAAAAAAAAAAAGGAGAGCTCCAAGGAAATAAGTCAGAAGGGCAATAGAGGGCACCCAGCGTCCTTCTCTGGCCTCTTCACATGTGCACACAGATGGGGAGGGCATCTGCACACACACGTGCATCCAACACACACAGCCAAGAGATCTTAGTAACAATCAAACATTTTCTTAAAAAAGAAAGTAGGGGCAGACCTTTTTTTTTCACTATGACCAAAATTTAAGGCTAGGGCTAGGAAGGTCACCCTGTTTGCTGCCGCAAAACACCTGATAAAAGTAGCATAAGGAAGGAAGGAAGGGTTTATTTTGGCTCACAATGCCATCCTGGTAGGTAAAGCATGGCAAAAGGAACAGGAGACAGCTGGTCACATGACATCTGCAGTCAGGAAGTGGAGAGCGATGAAGGCTGGTGCTCAGCTCAATATCTCCTGTTCATTCAGCCTGGGACCCCAGCCCATGGAATGGTCCTGCCCACGTTTATGGTAGTCTTTTCACCTAAATTCACCTGATTTAGATAGTCCATCAAAGTCATGGCCAGAGATCTGTTTTCCTGGTGATTCTAAAATCCCATAAATTAAGAACCAAATTGGTGGGGATGCTAATGAGGAAGGGAACAGTAAAGGTAATGTACCCATAGCTAACAGGTCCTGCCATGTTTGGATCAAATGTGTCCGTTGAGGACTCTTTTTTTTTTTTTAAGGAAGCACTTTTATTGGTTGAGCTATCCATCCAGTCTTTTTTAAACCTTTTTATTGGCTTAAAATTATATATATTAACACAACAATATGCTCAGTATCATAGGTTATTAGATATAGCCATTGAATCCATGATGACATTCCCTTTTATGCATTAGTTATTCTCCCTCCATGACTCTTACACTCTTCTTATTTATTGTTGCTGAAATCCCTGCAGTGCTGTTCTTTTCTCTTGAAATTCAGATGTATTCTACTAATCTTTTACAAAGTGCTTTCTCCAGAATACAGCTTTTAGTGGATAAACTTGGATTTAAGTGGGTGAAAGATATTGGTTGGATACTTTTCTGAAAAGCACCCTTTCGTATTCATTTTTCCACTAGTGAGCAATTTAATTAGACATTTATAATATGTATGCAAATCATATTAATCTGTTAATAATAACAAATCTGGATGGGTCCATGTTCGACATGTAAGCGTAAGGACGACTCAGTGTGCATATGGAGAACTCATTCATATCTGAGTGCTTATATCAGTAATTCCTCACAATAGTTCACTTTTGCGATATGAATTTATTAGAATTAAGTTCAACTAGCTAATGTATAATTAATTTTTTCCACTTCAGTTCCAGTTACTAATTGATTTAAGCCCAGAGCTCTGTATTCTCTCTGCTGCCCTTGTATCCCCTGGATCACAGCACACACACTTACTACTTGACATTGCACTCGAGCACTATGACGGCGAGATGGTGAACTGTGTCTTTCTAGAGGACCTGGACCATCGTGGGTGCACAGCACTGGTTGAATTGGAATCACCCAATAACTCCTGACAAGACTCTGTTCCATATCACTAAGAGAGCAGTCCTGACTGGCCACTATTCCCATCATGGGCTAACCAATGTTTATGTGAAGAGAAAAATCAGAAAGCAGAGGCTAGCTAGGCTATATTTCGATATTTGGACTCTATATGATTATTTCCCTTTTTTCTTGTGACCATATGCACATTTTTATAGATCAGGTACACTGAATTATAATGAATGTAATTCCAGACCCCAAGTCCAGGATATTATTAGGGTCCTAATTTGAGTTGGAACACTGCCTCTCTCCTAGCTCTCTGTGACCACATCATAGCACCCCACTTGTAAACACAAAGTCGGGATAGAAGCAATGCCTAGAAATAGGAGGTTGAGATAGGCAGTCCCACCTTTAAGGCAGCTATGCAGGTCAGCGGCATCAGGCTCGTCTCTTTCTGGGCAGCACGCATGTGTTCACATTTCACTCATTCAGTAATCCTTGAGCACTCATTATGGGTCCTATGACCTGCGTTGAGCTTTGCAACCTATATGCAATACCTCAGTTTCTTTATTGAAAGACCATCGTAATATACTTTGGGAACTTTTTTGAGGATTGAAATTTCATTCATATTATATGTTACACATGCTGTGTTTTAATGTGGCATGTCTAAAATACATACTATATTCTGTGTAACATATGCATTAACTTGGAACAGTGCCTGGAACATCCATATTATTAAATATCAGCTGTTACACATCTACAGTTTCTGTTCCACAAATCTAAGCTCCAAAAGTTCTTGAAAACCCAAGTTTCTTTCTTAACTTTGGCAGACATTCTGACCTGACCTGAAGGATGTGAAGTGATTTCAAGGCCTTATTTCATCACTTGGTGTGAATATTCACACATCTTGCTGAAGAAATGTCAGCGTGGCAGGTTACAGGGTGTTGTACCAGTCCCCCTGGCAATATAACATAATAGTACCATTTGTCAAATGAAAAATCCTGAACCCTAAGACACATCTGGGGCTAAGATTTCCATTAAGGGTTTGATGCCTTGCTATTCTCTGTCAGCATCCTGCTCACCCACAGTACCATCCTCAGACACCACGCCTGGATGAATGCATGATAGTTAATTAATGCTCTGCCTTGAAGCACTGTCCAGTCCAGTGTGCTTTGTTGTTTAGGTCAGCTCTTTGCTCATGAAAGCTTACAGAAAGGCCATAGCATGGAGGAAAGCATCTGGAAGTGGTGCCTGAGGTTACAAAACCCTGTGTCAGGCCAGCTCAATGGACTTAGGACTTGGCCATGAGTAAACCAAGCCTTGAAGTTTAGTCAGCAAGTAGAAGTTTGCACAATTTTTTTTTTTTTTGGTTTTTCGAGGTAGGGTCTCACTCTAGTCCAGGCTGACCTGGAATTCACTGTGTAGTCTCAGTGTGGCCTTGAACTCACAGCAATCCTCCTACCTCTGCCTCCCGAGTGCTGGGATTAAAGGCGTGCGCCACCACGCCCAGCTGAAGTTTGCATATCTGTAGAAGGCAGAGCAACCACCGAATGAGTCATTACAGATGGAATGAGGGCTCTTATGGGTGCTGTGAGAAGCTGTGAGAGCTAACATTGTCCTTGGGGTCAGAGGAGACCTCCCTGCACAGCTATACCTACCACCAGACCTGAAGAGGAATGAATAAGAGGGAACCAGATAAGGAGCTGAAAACCTATGAATTAAGAGGAAAGCACGTATCAAGAATCAGAAGGCTGGAGAAGGCATCTTACACCCCCTTACAAAGAACAGCAATCAGGGGCTGGGGAGATTGCTTAGAGGTTAAAGGTGCTTCCTTGCACAGCCTGATGGCCTCAGTTCGATTCCCCAGGACCTATGTAAAGGCAGGTGCACAAGGTGGCACATGCATTTGGAGTTTGTTTGCAGCAGCAGGAGGCCCTGGCATGCCCATACTCATTTTCTCTCTCTCAAATAAATAAATTTTTAGAAGGAAAGACTAGTTGTCAGTGTGGCTGGAAGAGAATGCCAACAGAAATAAGCAGTGAAGAGTGGAGCTCACAGTCTCATTTGCCGCTTTAGGGTAGGGGCCCACGGTGTGATTTCTGAGTGTGTGCAGCCCTGATTTATGGCTCTTACTAATAACACCGTCTTTCATTCTCAAAGGTGTTCTGTTTGGACCATTAAAGCATATGGTCTGTCTACTTACAGGCCAACTCAGGGAACTGAGATTTTATCTTCAAGCAACGATGAGTTGCTGTCTTAAAGAATGCACATGTGCTTTGGACCACTTGCCTCTGCCCAATAAAGAAGTCCATCGTCTTATTCTGCCATCATTCTTATGGTCTTAAGGTGATTAGGAAAGAAATCAGACCTAGGAAAGTAAACTGGAGTGCTGGTCAGCTGAGTGACCTTTGTTGCCATAGGTCAGGAGTATTGCTTGTGAGTCTCTGTATACATGCTCATGGAAACAGAGCCTGTGTCTCATAGTCTGGGAGATGAAAATGTTCTTTCCTTAGCTGAACTTTCAGGAATTCCTGTGTTGTCTGGAACTACCCTCAGAAACAATCCTAGGCCTCTCTCAGAATATTCAGGAAGGGTGGTGGCCTGTTCTTTCCTTTCTCCTTGTGTGTGTTTGTGCATTTGTGTTTGTGTGTGCCTGCATGCTTATTTGTGTGCATGTTTGTATATGTGTCTACATATGCATATGTGGGGGGGTTGCTCGTTTATAAACTGTCACTTGGCTGGATTTCATGATTTGGTTTTCTTTCCCTGATTTGAGTTGCTTTGCTGGTCAGATTTGGCAGCTGGAAGCTGCTTATTTATCAATCTCATGTTTTCAGCCAAGAAAAGACAGGAGAAAATTCAGGAAAGCCCAAGTTTTGTGGTTTACATCTTATATAGGATTCTGTTAGAGCCTCAGAGACCCAGACCCACCCCTTTCAGAATCCCTTTGCTCTTGGTTCTTATTCTGTCATATTTTGAGCTCTCCCATGTGCTGCTAGAGAGGTGGAAAGATAAAAGCAACCTGACCACTGGTAGTCGCCCAGCCCACAGGGGGGATATAGTTTATGGAAGCTTAGACATAAGAAGCTGATTACTCCTTTGTGATGAGAAGGGGTTGGAATTTTTTTAAGGGGATGGAATTTTCAAAGCTGCTGCAAAGGCTTCCATGGGGGCAGGTGTCTGTGCTGTGCTGCTCCCGAAGATGGGGTGGTTATAGGTGAGAAGAGCAACTAAGCTCCTCCTAGGTCGGCTGCTTGGAGACCCCCCAGACTAGCTTTTACCTGGGGAATTCATGGCGGCTGGTAAGCCAAGATGTACCACCATGGTGGGCTGGTAAGCCAAGATATGGCAGACCCACATGAATGTATAACATGTGTACACATGCATGTGCATGCACACACACACATGCAAACACATGATATTACAATAACTTATTGGTTTATTGTCAAATATTTCTATTTTTACTCTAAAGACAAGTTATAATTTAAAACCTGTTTAGGGCATACATACACACAACAACAACAACAACAAACAAACAAAAGCCCTGAGACATGGACATGCACAGCTGGCTAGTAATTTGATACTCCTTGAAGTGATATTTTAAATATATTAAAGGGATGGCGGGCACAGAGCAAAGTTGGCATTCAGATTTTCCATGGCAACCCCAGAGAACTCAACTGTGACCTACTTATGTTGTCATTTAACACTGCAAAACTTGAAGATATACAGATTTTTTACCTTTCTACACAGACACACCCTTTCTGTAGTATGGAAATGGCTCTAATCAGAAGAGAAACCATTCAATGAAAATGTTTCCTGAATGGCAGATCTTATTGATCCTGGCCCTTGTGAAAAATCATATGAACAAGAAATGGTAACTTTAGTTTGCTTTAAAATCCCAGTGTAGAGTGCTTTCCCCAGGAGCTGAGTGTGAGAGGCTCTCACATGACACACTGTACTAAACCTGCCAAAATCCCTTTCAAGAGCTCCCCCACCCATGACCCAAACAATCCCAACTAAATTCCATTGACTAAAGGAATCAGCGTTTTCACACATAGGCCTCTGGGAGACATTGACCCCAACCACACCAATAAGCAAAGTATAAATACTTCGGATTTTGTGGACATATGGTCTGAATTTTAGCTCCTCATCTCCATAGTAGTACAAAAGAACCATAGGCAATATGTAAATAAATGGGGATAAACCGTATACCAATAAAACTTTATTATAGCCACTGGAATTTGAATTCTATAGAATTTCACATGACACAAAATGTTCTGGTTTTCTTTCAGCCATGTAAAAATACAAAGGCCATTTATATAAAAATAGGCAGTGAGCTCCATGTAACTAATCCCTAGGAAATTGTTGCCTCATACCATGAGGTGGGGATTGCTGCATAATGGCTAGCAGGTAACTTTCTGGAGTGAGGGCACTAAAATATCTGTCTTATTAGAGACGTTGGTTACAAGCGTGTGCATTTGCAAAACTGACAGAGGTATATTTAAGTCCTAAACTGTTTGTTTACTTGAGTGGAAAGAAAAGGAACACGTACTGCACGACAGTCCCCAAATCTCAGTGGCATATAGTGGGAAATAAGCCTTTATTTCTTTCTCACATGTCTATGGGTCAACGGGCAGCTCAGTTCCTCTCGCATTCCTATCCTGGGGGGCTGGGTAGACTAGCTCATCTAGGTCATGGCAGATGCAAAGTCAAGAGCATATGCCCATTGCAGCCCTCTGCTTGCTTTACTGCTCACACGGCCTGGCTGCAGGTGGCTGCAGATCCTAATTAAAGAAAACGTGTCTACAGTGCAAAAAAAGCTGGGCACCTTATGCACAAAACATGACAATTCTTAATAGTTGAATGGATGGCACATGCTATAGGACAGCAACACACACATATGAAATATTAGAAGAGCAAAACAGAACCGAATATAACCAAGTGCCAAAATACATCTCCAGATAAAAATAGGTATCTGGCAGGTCAAGAAAGGACATATCCTGTGTTGTCCATGCAGTGGTGAGGACACTGTGACAGCCTTCCTCTGTCCACTCCTCACTTTGGGCACTGCTCCCGCCTCTCTCATGCAGGCAGGTCTTCCTGAGTGACCTGTCCTGTCTAGTTTCAGTAGCTTTGCTGCTGCAGCCTGTCCTCTCTCTCACTTGAGCTTTAGACCCTCATTTCTAAATCTGCCGCATCTCTCAGATGCCACAAAAGCAAGCAAAGTGGAAGCTCCTGAACCAGTTCGTCCTGTTCCGTTCTAAGCAAAATAGCACCATTATCCAAGCCAGGCTTGGAGGAGTCATCCCCAGCTAGCCACCCATATTGAAACTCTGGCTGCATTAGGTTTTCCTGCCATCTACCCCTCCCCTAAATATTTCACAAGTTCTCCCAGTTGTCAAGGACTGTCCCTGGAATCCCGTTAAAATTTTTTTGAGAATCCTTATGGAAGCTTCTTTGCTGGTATCCAGGTATGTAACATTCTCACTCTCTACCCAGAGTCACCCACATTGGTTTCCTCATTCCCTTGTTCGCTTGTGTGTGTGTGTGTGTGTGTGTGTGTGTGAGAGAGAGAGAGAGAGAGAGAGAGAGAGAGAGAGAGAGAGAGAGAGAGAGAACTGTTATCTCTGGAAAGGGACAATTAGGGTCTAGACTGGGATAGGGATCTAATATATATATTAAGTACTGGGTATTGGAGTGTCTTACCATGAGTATATATTTTAATTTTGAAATAAAATAATTGTGAAAAGAACTATTAGAAGAATTGGAGGCATTGAACACAGAAAATGAAGCAGATGATTAAATATGAAGCCCAAATTCCCAGGAGATCATCATGTTTTGAAGCTAACCAACATGTGGCTGTTTTGTAGTAATACACCCATGGCTTCATTTCTATCTCTGGGTTATAAAATTTCCCTGGAGCACAGGGCTCTTCAGACTATTAAATTGGAAGTCTCTGAGGAGCAGGTTGAAGTTTTCTTATCAGCTCTTAGTTATATCCAGCGTAGGAAGTAAAAGCCCATAGAGTGGAGCATTCATTAGATTTAACACCCAGGCTTTGAAATTGTGAATCCTCATTCTTACACATACTGTCTGTAAACTTTGGCAAGTTACTGAAGTTCCTTCCACTTCAGTTCTCTGTGAAATAAGAAGTAGTAACAGCGCCCCATCTGTAACAAGATTTTGATGATTCAATGAGATTAAAGCTCTTACAACAGTGTCTAACTCATAGTATGCCCTCAGGTGAATGCCAGATATTTTTGTTAGGAAGGTGAAGGACACTATGTTAAGTGAAATAAGCCAAACATATACATGAGACATAAAAAATATTTCATGTTCTCATTTGAGAATGCTTAAAACATTACAACAAAGAAGGAATAAGAGGTTGAGAAGGGTAGTAAGGGGGAGAAATGGAGGGAGGCTGAGAACATACACTATACAGTTAGAGAGGAGGAATAAACTAGTGTTCCATAGCACAGTGACAAGTTTGTAGCAATGTACTATATATTTTATAAAGAACTAAAAGAGAGGAGTTCAAAGGTTTCCAACATGGAGAAATAATAAATATCTGATGAGCTAGGAATGCTAATTACTCTGAATTGATTATATGCATTGTATACAGACATTGAATTATCACAGAAGTCCATAAACATGTACACTTACTATGTATCAATGAAAAGAAGCATATCTAAGTAGATTTCCTCTTTACATTAAAAGCCTCCATTATGCAGAAGGTCCAGTTGATGGTAGCCTCATCACACTGATAAATCTTATTGAATTTAGAGTTGGCTGTAATTAATCCCTTTGTATCAGTTGCTCTCTTGTTTCTGGGACAAAATACCCACCCAGAAGCAGGTTAGAGAAGGAGAGTTCATTTCAGCTTTCAGTTCCAGGGGAGAGTTCATCTGAGAAGGGAAAGCCTGGCAGGAGTGGGAAGCTGGCTTACATTGTCACATCAGCAGGGAGGAAGCAAAAAGAGAGAGCAGAAAGCAATCTGAGCCTATATAACACCTCAAGGCCCCTTCCCGCAGTGACACACTTCCTCCAGCAAGCTCTACTTCCTAATGGTCCACAGCCTTTCCAAATGTGCCACTTTGCTGGCAATTAAATAAGTATTCAAAGACACAAGGCTATGGGGGTCATTTTATATTCAAGCCACCATACATAGTAATGATGTTGCCCATATTTTTCTTAGCTCTGTATCTTTATTCCATCTCCTCTTCTCCCCTCAATATTTTTTAGTCTTTATAGCTGGTTTACTACATTTCATCCTGTTTAATGTCATTCTGAGAATCAATGTAGATTGAAAATATTGGCGAGTTTTAGCTGGGCATGGTGGCGCACGCCTTTAATCCCAGCACTTGGGAGGCAGAGGTAGGAGGATCCCTGTGAGTTCAAGGCCACCCTGAGACTACACAGTGAATTCCAGGTCAGCCTGGGCCTGAGCAAGACCCTACCTCAAAAAACCAAAAAAAAAAAAAAAAAAAAAAATTCAAATTAAAGGAGAACCTGGCTGAACACTAGGCAATCCATGGTCCCCTGTCACAAGGACTGATCCAGATGACCCATGGAGGAGGTTATCCAGTGGATTGGGGATGGGGGGGCATCAGGGAATTGGGGATAACAACTCATTGTTTGCCCACTAAATAATGTAACTCATTATGGACAATAAATAAAAAAAGAAAAAGAAAAATATTGGCAAGTTTTAATGGGCTATAAAATCAAATGGGTTGTGAAGGTGTGCTGCGGGAAAATCAGTAGCATTTTGAAGTTAGTGTCTTCCTCCAATAAATACTGAATTGCTACAGTGGGTCAGTGTTCTAGTGATATAGTTAGCAAGACAGATATGGACTCCACCACTTAGTGACAGGAGAATATAGTAAGCAAGATGTCCTCAGGACCTAGGCACCCTCAGGAATGGGCCAGCCATGTGAGTTCCTGGGGGGAGGAAGGAAAATGCTTCAGGAGGAGGAATTTCAGGTGAAGGCCGTGAGATGAGAGAAGACCTGGCATGTGGAAGGAAAAGACAGAAGACCTGTGTGGAAAGGCAGTAAGTGAAGGGGAAAAGGGAGAGAGCCTGGCAAGGCTGGGCCATGGGGTCTGAGCAGGTCCAGTGAGGAGGTGCTTTGGTTTTTGTGCAGTATGTTTGTTTTGGTTTTATGATTGCCCAAATCCCTCCCCACCCCTATGTCCACATCCTATCCCTAGAACCTTGCACAGTAGAAGGAGCTATGTTGATGTAAATTAGGTGAAGAATCTTGAGATGGGGAGGGGATCAAGGTGGACCCAATGTCATTACAGGTGTTGAGGTGGGAGGATCAGAGTGGGAGGTGAGGTAGAGACCTGGAGCCAAGTACTGCAGGCAGACCCCAGAAGCTAAAAGGGTGAGAAAATGGATTCTCCTCTGAATCTTCCAGCAGAAACACCAATACCTTGATTTCAGACTTCTGGTCTCCAGAACTGTCAGATAATAAAGTTGTGTTTTCAGCAGCTAGTTCATGGTAAATTGTTGCAGCAATAGGAAACTAATAGTGGATCTGACTCTAAGATGCCATGCGAAGCTATGAGAGGGCTTTAAGCAGGGAAGCATGAGATCATGGTTTTTGAAACATGCTGTTGAGAAGCAGGTGAGATGGCAGGGAGGCACAGTTAGGGGCTTTGGCAGCGGTCTCAGGAGAGTCCCAATGAGGCAGGGATCAAGAAGGTGATGGAGAGGAATGTACAGATTTTGAAAACTCACAAGAATTTCTGATAGCTTGGATGTGAGGATACAGAAAAAGATACCAGGGTGATAGTTCATTATAGAACTGGGGACATTTATTATAGCAGGAGAAAACTGGAAATGAAATATTTTGGGGGTATTATTCATTCTGTTTAGGATCTATAATGACCTGAGATGCTGTTGGACCTTGAAGCCCATGTTAAAGAAGCAGGTGGATGCATCAGCATAGGTCTCAGAAGAGAAATGGTTCACAAACGTTTCCTCTCCCCAGGCAGTGTTTGTTCTCTTTCTGTGGTAATTACTCGTCTGTAGCTGTAACCAAAATACCTGTGTGCACAACTTAGGGAAGAATTATTTATTTTTGCTCATGGTTTCAGAGGTTTCAGATTGTGGTCAGCTGGCTCCATTACTTCCATTATACCCTACTTCCTTGGCTTCCTTTGGGCCCAGGGAAGTGGGGTGTGTGTGGAAGAAGAGGTTAACCTTATGGTGGATAGGAAACCGATTAAAAGGAAGTGGACAGGGAACTTTTGATAATCTGTGTGATTATCAAAGGCATGCTCTCAATGACCTGCTTTATTCATCTTGGCTCTCCCCTGTAAAGTTTCTAGAACCTCCTAAGTATCACTGCCAGTTAGTGACAAAGCCTTTAACTCATGAGCTTATGGGGGACATTTGGTATTCAAACCTTAACACTGCAGAACCTCCAGTGGCCTGCCACTGGTTGACCACCTGGACAATTCTACTTGATCCTTCATTCTGACTGTTATCATGGGCTTATTTTTCATTCCCTCCATGGTAGGCATAATTAGCAAAGTCCAAAATGAGGCCTACTATGTTTGATAACTAAAGAGGAATAAAGAAAACGATGTAGATTAATTTGTGCCCCAAATGTGTTCAGTTATTTAGTGCTTTTTTTCCAGAGAACTAAATGGATTCTGTGAATTTTAATTGATGTTTAACTTTTAATTGTGTTCATGTAGGGTGGCCAGTTGGAACTATGCCTAATAAGACTGATGAGTGTACACACATTTGCATGCAGTATGCTTTCCCAGGGCCAGCTAGAGAGAAAGGCTCCAAGGGAGAAGAGAAAACCTACCCGGAGTGAATCAGCCCAAACATGATGTGGAGGAAAGTGAAAAATTACCAATCTTGTTTTCTGTTTATCTTAAATAAATATAGGTTTGCTATTGTCTCCTCACATTGGTGTTTCTTGTTTTAATTTTTTAACAAGAAAAGAGGATCTTAAGAGGTATTGGCTTATTTCCAATGGGCAGAATTTTAATTTATGGAAGTTTATGGTTTGGATTGTTGGCCAGCCCAGCAAATGCTATTTACTGAAAATCTATTCTCTGTGAAAATGCTTTGGTAAGTGCTGACAGGGGGTGTGTGTGCAGCAATTAAGATGGGTTTTTGGCTAAATCACTGTCTCGGGCATCGTGTGTTGTCTTACATAAGAAGTGGGGCAGCTTCGGGCATGTACACAAGCTTCCCCTCACTCTTCTGTATCTGCCCCCCTCGTGTTTAATGGCTTCATCTGTAGGTCGGGAGAAGGATGGTTCTAGCCATCAAATCCAAGTTTGGTTTTTTAATATTTTTATTTATTGGCAAGCTGAGAGGGATAGAAGAGAGACAGACAGAAAGAATGCCACTGCCAAGTTCTCCAGCAACTTCCAAAAGACTCTAGATGTATACACCACTTTGTGCATCTGTCTTCACATTGGTACTGGGTTATCTAACTGGGGTCATTAGGCTTTGCAGGCAAGCCTCTTAACTACTGAGCCATTTCTCCAGCCCTTTAAATATTTTATTTATTTATTTTGAGAAAGAGAATGAGTATGGGCATGCCAGGGCTTCCTGTCATTGCAAACAAACTCCAGATGCAAGTGTCACTTTGGCTTTTACACGGGTGCTGGGGAATTAAACCTAGGCCATTAGACTTTACAAGTAAGTGTCTTTAACTGCTGAGCAACCTCTCCAGCCCTGCATCCAGTTTTGATGACATGCAAAGGAAAAGGTAACAGTTGTCTCTTCTGGGTCATCTTTCCTAGAAGGCCTCTTGGGGACTTTGTTCACATCCCATCCAACAAGATTGGGTCACATGCCAATTTGTAAATCAGTCACTGACTGAGGAAATGGAATGTTGTGATTGGCTTAGACCAAAATTTGGCAATCTATAGCTAACCACCCGTTTTCATATTGTTCTTTTTGCACAGGCCACACCTGATGATTGTCTGTGCAGAGATGAGTGGTTGAGACAGAGATGCCAACCCACAAAACCTAGAATATATACTATCTGCTCCCTTATGGACAAAGAGCCAGTCCTTGGCTTGGATAAGTCACCTGGGATTGTATTAGAAGGGCAAGCACAGCGGCCACTTCAGATCCAAAAGGATTATGGGATATGATCCTGCTCCTTGAAAGGAGTACTGGGGGAAATTGTATTTTGATAAATTAAAATAGCTACAAGTGCAGGTTGAAATTTAATGCTCAAATGAAAGAGGTCATATAAATGTTTACAACTGAAAGAAAACTGGTTTTTCATTATACTTTTGGGAAAAAGGAAAACCTTCCAACCCCTACCCATTTATTAAGCAAAATTCTACAAGAAATTATACAAGTGAGTGTAAAACAGAGACACTTAAAGACATGAAAAAGTTTTTATTCTGAGAAAAAATACTAGTATTATCTGAAAAGAAAGTATATGCAGTCAAGAACCCATACTCAAAAGGAGGAGGACTTGATGGTATCAAACTAACACTCCAGGGGAAGTAGCCTCTACTTTCGGAGTTCTCCTTCTTTGTTCTTGGCAAGGGGTCTAAAAACCAAAAACAGCAGAACAGATGGCTTTTGGTCCTTTCTAAAAATTTATTTTTGAGGCAGAGTCTCATTGTGTAGATCAGACTGGCCTTCACTCACTGTCCTCTTGGCTCAGCCTCCTAGAATACAGTGATTACAGGTATGTACCATCATGCCCAGTTAATGTCTAAGAGATTAATGAATAAGTCACATGAGGAATCCTTAAAGAATTAAATGCTAAGTGTCTTGACTGGGGGCACAGCTTTACAGTGTGATAAGATTATACAGATGTTAACATGCACACACACATACACACAAACTATAATACAAGTAAAACTGGGGAAATCTTTGAGAAGTAGGTTTATTTATTGTTCTAATGTCATAGTATTGGTATAGTTTTGAAAACTCTTTAGGAGAATGGGATAAAGGTAGAAGAGATCGCTATTATTTCTCTAGACTGCCTGTAAAGCTATAATTATCCCAATAAAGTTTTTCAAGAAAAACAAAGACAGTAAAACCCTGGACAGGTAGAAAATTATTGGGAAAGCTTAGCTGATCCCATCCCAGATGACCATCAGCTCAATATCAGAAATTTGGAGAAGTGGAGAACATTGATAATACTGAAAATGGAAAAATGCTGTTCTGTTTGTTTGTTTGTTTGTTTGTTTTGACAAGTGATTGACACTCATTTAATCCCTGACTAGTTTGTACTGGCGTCTCAGCTCGATGGGGCTATTAGGAAAGAATAGAGACCACTAGGAGCCAGTGAGTGTTCTCCAGGAGCCCGCTTTATGGCAGTCTGACTCAGGAAGTAGTGTATAGCTACTCAATCTTAATTTCAGAAAAGCACTCATAAAACTCTTTATTTTTAATTTTATTGAAAATAACCTTTTACTGTTAGTGGGAGATAGCCCAGGGAATGTTTTTTGCTGGAGAATGTTCAGTCTGTTGGCTTGAAGCAAACTAATGTTTATTAGTGAAAACCATGGCTATTACAAGACATTTTAGTATTTTTTTTTACTGATGATCCAAAGGTAGATATCTTATTAGCTAGATATCTTATTAAGATAAATCACACGGGGTTTTGTAGCTCATGGCTGAGGCAGGAGGGTTGCTGTGACTTGAAGACCGCATAGTGCTACAAGTGAGTTCTAGCCCAGCCTAGGCTACAGAGTGAGACCCTGTGTCAAAATAAATGTACTAAAATAAAATAGCTTGCTGTTGGATCTTATGGATGTGGTAGAGTCACGAGCCCAACCGTGGCTGAGGAGATGGCTCAGTCAGTAAAGCTCACTGCACAGGCGTGAGGGCTGGAGGTCAGATCCCAGCATCCATGTAAATGCTTAGAGTATGTGCAGCCTCCAGGGTGGAGTTGGGGCCGAGCTCTGGGTGAGAGACTCTGCCTCTGTAAAACACAGAAAGAAGAGAGCGATGGAGTAAGACACCATACAATGCATACATACACACCCCCCATATGCATAACACCACGCACATACAGACACACAAAGATGGAGCAATTATTCAGTACCTTGTTTAGGTTTAAGAGGATAATCCTAAACCTGCAAGATGAAAGAGAAATTGCTCAAGGGAAATTCATGTTGAAAAAAAGAGTTGGAGTTAATTGATGTTATGACAGGCTAGGCCTTTTCCCGGAGCTCACAAACAACTGGGAGTGCCCCAGGGCCAACTATGGGTAGAGCCTGGGAGAGAGAAGAGGCAGGATGGGGTGGGGGAGGGGCAGGGAAGGAGGGCAGCAGGCAGAGGGAATGTACACAGGGGAGTGACCCCGGGGCTGGAGTTGGAAGCATATAGGCTCCTTTAAGTCTGAAGGGCTGGTGGAAACTAAACCCAACTGCCAAGGTTAGTGCCTAATCCCCCTGAAAACAGGTGAGCTCTGTCCTGGGGCTCTGAGATGAAGGTCTAAGCATTTCATTGGGCAAGGAATGGGCTATACTTCGGGAAATGTATACCAAAACACTGCGGACTCACCCCCTTTCCCATGTGTGCCTAGGGTGGCTTACTTGATGTTTCTGAGGCCTCACTTTGGCACCTGTTCAGTGGGGAATAAAACCACTGGCTTCAAAGAATTGTTGGGAGGATTAAACGTGGCTCCCTAAATGCTGAGCACAGTCCCTTGGATTGCATAGCAGACATCTGCTGATGGAGATGAACTGGCTCTATTTATAGCTGCAGATGAATTGTAGAATGTATTTCACTTTAGGAGGGATTTCCTATGACAGTGACTTGGGATCCTGGCTCTATGACATTAATTAGAATCACTTCAGGAACTTAACAAAATTACTGATTTTTAAAAGGGTACCTAGATTATTGAATCAGAATCTCTCTCAGATAATTGTATATATTTATGAGATAGGATGCTTCGATTATATGATTGCAAGGTGGAATGATTAAAGCAGGCTGATTAACACATCTGTCATCTCATAGAGATATTTTTTATAGTAAGAATATTTAAAATATATTCTTCATGCAATTTCTTCATGCAATAATATAAAGTATTATAGCTACCATTCTGTGCAATAAATCACTGAGCTTATTTTTTCTGTCTAACTGGAACTCTGTACCCTTTGACTGATATCTGTCATCACCCCAGCTCCCCCACCCCTCCTCAGCCTCTGGTAACCACCATTCTAACTCTCTACTTCTATGAATTGACATTTCTTTTCTTTTCTTTCTTTTTTTTTTTGGTGGCATGATTCTTTGATTTCTGTTACAAGGAAAGAAGCTATAACAAATATTTGAACAATTGAGTGCTACATGTGTTCATAGCCAACCAAGTGAGTTAAATATTTATATAAATAAGGTCTATTTTTTTATGTGGATGGAGTAACTTGGTCTTCTAGTTTGGGAAGCATCATTAGGAGAAATGGAATAAAGCAAAACCACCCATGTAAGCCAGGTGCACAAAGAGGCCCACGTGTCTGGCATTCCTTTGCAGTGGCAAGAAGCCCTGGCAAACCAACTATATACACACACATGCACACATGCAAATAAATCCAAAAATTTTTTTCAAAGCTGTCTCCTTGACATGATATCTCCCTTCTATCCTCCGAGAAGACATCATTTTTAATTTAGAAATCGGTGTGTTTCTGGGGAAGCTGATGGTCCCTTGATTAGAAGGTGGAACATGTGTGTTGCTGAGCTAATTCCTGTATGATGGCCCTCTTATCACTATGTATTCAAAGGTAGTCACATGACTTGGGCAGGGCTACTTCAGGATTGCTACTGAGTTGATGGCTGGGACTAGGATTTCCTTTTCTTGATGTGAGTGACTGAACACTTTGTGGTTCTAGGGCCCACAGGTAGTAGCTCTTGTGTATCTGTGATAAGGCTAGTCTTACAAAGAGCTGAAGCCAAGGCAGTATACCTGGAGAAATGGAGAGACCAGACTCTTGGTACCATGACAGATTTGCTGGATTTAGCTTTTCCTAAAGCCAAAACTACTGAATTTTCTAAATATATGACTTTCCTTGACATTTCAGCCAATGTGACTTAGAACTTCTTTGACTTAAAACCAGAGATTCCTTACCGATCAAGTAGGTGATTACTTTTGAGTACTTAGGGTTACAGTTTCAATTATCATTATTTAACCATGCTTGCTAAAGAGTGTCTACCTGATATAGATTAGGTTAGTGAGAGACCCTGTCTTAAAAAATACAGGGAAGGGGTTTGGAAAATGGTTCTGTGGTTAAAGGCACTTGCTTGCAAAGTCTGCCATCCCGGGGTTCACTTCTGATGCTGCCCAGGTAAAGTTGGACACAGGAAAAGTAGTTCAGGTGTCTGGAATTCATTTGAGTGGCAAAGGGGCCTTTTGAGCCACTCTCCCCACACACATAAAATATTAGAAAATAAAAATATAAGAGGGAGAGCTACTGAGGAGGACACTCCCTCAACTCTGGCCTTCACACAGATGTGCAAGGCCCCTGAACATACATGTGCACTCACACACCACACACACATACACCCAGCCAGAAGGAAAGAACGGAAGTCTATGAACATGTAACCGCAGCACCCACACTGTGGACTTGGCTTGTCTAGGAAGGCAGATGCTCTGGACCAGGACTGAACCAGGACACACAGCCCATGACTGCCTGCTGCCTCAGGTCAGGAGCTGAGGTGTCTCCAATGGCATTTTGCATTACCATCTGTGTTACGGTACTAGTGATAACTCTCGAGTTCTATGTTTACTTCTTAAATGGTTTTGAAATATTCCTGCACTCTTGCCAAGGCGCTTTCTTGGGGACAGAGGAGGCTTCATCTTATGACTACTGCCTTTTGTCACTAGTTTTAAGTGGTGAAGGAACTCAGTGCGCTGCTCTCGGTCACGTGACTTTGCCTTCCTCTGACTTCTATCTGCAAGTTAATTTTCAATTAATAAATATTGATTATCTTAAATGTTACATAACAAATTATTTTTAAAAAGTAATAAGATAGGAAGAGAACCCATGGGCTGAGACTTAACGGACATTATCAGCCGATGGTTACTAGATCTTATTTGAATCCTGATGTAAACAAACTGTGAAACAAAATTAATGTTAAACTAAATTGCATCTGGCCTGAGGCTGGTCCACCTACTGAGTCCCTTCTTAAGGAACTGAAACCTAACTTGGCAGATGAACAGACTTGAAAGCCAAACTTTGGAGTATATTTGGTAACAAATAGCTGACCCTCAGCCAAGCAATCACACCATCACTTTAGCCAGTCACAGGCGGTCAGCTGATCAGCCGCTGCTTACCTGGGCAAATGTCAGCTGTAACCAGTAGAGAGAATATGTGGACTTTATTCTGTTTGCTATCTGATTGCCCCCTTCCCTACCATGTGAGGAAGAGCTTCCTGAACCTCCCCTGGTTCTGAGTGATGCCCAATTTATGAATTATTCTTGGCTTATTTAAACTCAGTTCAGTTTAATTTGACTAAAGTTTTCCTTTTTGTGAAAAAGTAACTTTTGAGTAATTTTCAGCAAATGGAAATGTAAGCACTAGATTCTGCCTTAACTGCTGAACCATCTCTCCAGCCTGGCAATGAACTTTATATAGGAGCAGTTGAGAGTTCTTTTCCCGCAGAGGACTGACTGATCTTTTGTTTCATGGTAGTGTAGCTTCTGCACCAGCATCATTTGGGCCTTTTGTGCTGAATCCTGTATTTGAAGCCCGCCCTTCTGTGGGCTTTGGCCAGGGCTTGAATTCAAATGTTGGGCAATTCAAGCTCATCTGATTATGATTCTTCCCAGGCCTGTGATTCCCTCCTTACATGAAGTATCTACTCAGTCTGTTTTTTGATGTTGTAACTGCATGCTAGATAATTTACTTTTAAAAATATTTTTATTTATTTGTGATCAGAAACAGATAGGTAGAGAGAGGGAGAGAGAGACAGAGAGAGAGAGAGAAAGAATGAGTAAGTGAGCGAGTATGGGTGTGCCAGGGCCTTTCACCATTGAAACTCAAAGTGCATGTGCCACTTTGTGCATCTGGCTTCACATGGGTACTGGGGATTTGTACCAAGGTTGGCAGCTTTGCAAACAAGTGCCTTCAACTACTGAGCCATCTCTCCAGCCCCTGGAAAGTTTATTTTTTAAAAAATCACTTCTTACAGTTATGAAGGTTGAAGAGCTACAGATGGTGAGAACTTTCTTGCTGGTGGGGACTCTTCTTGGCCCTGAGACTCCCCAGGCATCATGTGGTGAGACTGAGCAAACAGCATGAATCCATCCGTGGAGGACAGAGCACTCATGACCCAGTCACTTCTTAGTGGTCTCATCTGTCCCACCTCTTAATACTTCACAATGGGAATTAAATTTCAACATGATTTTTGTGCCAGACTTTCAAACCATGGCAGGTACTAACCTCATCCACAAGACATTACTGTCACATATCAACTGTAAAAGCCTGGTAGAAATTTAATAGTCCCTGCTGTGTTTAAGAGCCAAACATTTGTGAGAGCTAAGAAAAGGTACTGAAATCCTAATGTTTCCTTGTGATTTTATATAATATGAAATCAGTAACTCACGTGTACTGGTAAGAGAACAATTGGTATGAGAGAGTGGTTTCTTTAAAAGAAGAGGAGAAATGAATAGCCTTAGCTCCAAGATGACGCTTTCTGTTTCATGTTGGGAAATGGACATGGTTTAATTTTAATATACCTTTCAAAATCTGTTATTGTTCATTTTCCTCTTATCCCCATGGGAAATAAAGAACAATATAAGCTTAGGATCACTTCTCTTTCTCCTTTAATCCTTAAGGAACAACAAATATCATATATACCGTGACTTATTTTTAAAGTGTTTAAAAAATCTTTCCATTATTATTTAATTTGCTTACTTAACATTTTTGGAGCAATTGCTTTGAGTCAGGCACTTGGGAGCCAGGGATGAGTTTTCATATCGTTGCACTGATGGGAAAAGAAGCTGGGCATTGAGGAAGGGGAGATTTATGATTAGAATCGGAAGCATTTGTTAAACGGGCATGCTTTGTGTATAGATTACCATAATGATAGGTGCCTCTTGCTGATTAATTGCCATATGTTAAGTGCCTTTCTAAAAGTTTTTTTGTCAGTTACCTCATTTGTTATTCACAGTTAATTTATAGAGTATGCATTCTTCGTGTTCTCCTTTCAAGAGAGGAAATAAAAACACAGAGAGATTAAACCATTTGCTCAAAAATCACACAGCTAGACAGTGGTAGAGTCTGGATTTAAACTCAGGCAGTTCAACTCCAAAATCTGTGCAAATGTAGAATTATTACAGAACCTATTGTCTTATTGACACTGTATTTATTAATGGATTTCAGTTTAAAGAAAAATGTAGAAGTTTAATTATTGTTCACTGTCAAGGATTCCTGGAATCTGTTAAAATATCTGACTAAAATGAATCTGACTGAAATCTATTTGGGCTTCTACAGAAAAAAAAAACAACAAAAAAACCCCCTCATACTAGGTAATTTATAAATAACAGAAATTTTTTTTTAGAGCTTTGGAGAATGTGAAGTCCAAGATCAAGGCCCTGGCTGCTTTAGAATTTTCTTTGTATATGTGTGTATGTTGTGTGTGTGAGGGCGCACTTTTGTGCCACAGACTGTGTGTGGAAGTCTGAGCAATTTGGATATCAGGCTTTACCTTCCACCTTGAGACCCTTGAGACAGGGTTTCTCTTTGGTCTTGGCTGTGTTCATCAGGCTAGCGGGACTTTGAGCTTCTACAGGATGCTTTGTGTGTGTGTGTGTGTGGGGGGGGGGTGTCTGAGGATCCAAACTCAGGTGTTCATGCTTGTGCAGTTTGCACTTTATCCATTGAGCCACCTCCCCAGACTGCTGGATGACTTAGTGTCTGGTTCATTCTTTATTGACAGGGCTTCCTTCTAGTCATTAATCCCTTCACCAGGATGAAACCCTCACAACCACATCACTTCTGCAGAACCACATGTTTTAATGGTGTTACATTGAGGACTGGAGCAGTTACTTTCTTATTTCTGGGACAAAACACCTGACCAGAAGAAGTTTATGAAAGGAAAGGGTTTATTTCAGCTTATGGTTTTGAGGGGGGAGTTCTATTGTGGCAGGAAAAGCATGGCAGGGATAGAGAGGTGGGCTTCTCCACATCAGCAGGCAGGAAGGAGAGGGAGTGAGCTACTATGAACTCCCAGCAGGGCTCAACTAGTAAATCCTAAAGCCTAACCCCACCCACCAACACACATCCTCCAGGAAGGCTCCACCTCTCAGTCTCCACCAGCTTGGGATTAACTACAAATCTCAATCACAAACACATGAGGCTATTGGGGAACATCCTACATTCAAACCACCACAGGATAAAGTCTCAGCAGTTAAACCATAGCAAGGACAGAACTAATATCTAGACTTAAATAAAAATGATCAAATTTTTGCTGGCCATACTTTCAGGAGATGAAACTTCACCTTTGGTGTTTCCAGAGCCCTACCAGAGTGAATTTTATTGTCACTTGCAGTGTTCATTTGAAGTGCCACTAAACCTGTTGGGCTATGGAGACAATTTTATGAATTTCGTGATCCACCATGCCATGTAGTGTGTTAAAGTTTGTTTCTTCACTTTGTGTATATGTACATGCATTCATGTATGCATGTGGACATGCTCTGCTTAAGAATATGAAAACTGTGAAGTATACTGCTATATGCTAGTTTTCTATAACCTATACTCAGTAGTTTTTAATTAATTTAGTTGGCAATCAAGTCTGAAATGATGAACTACATGTTACTACAAGGTTGGCTATATAATCATCAACTCAGACTCATAGGGCCAGGTTGTCATTTCCTCATAACAATGATTGAGGTAGAAATAAAAGTCAGGTCATTTTATCTTAGGTAGCCAGCTAGGGGAGGGTCCAAAGAGAATTCGGCCTCTGACCCAGTCCAGTGTCATCCCTCAGCGACTGCCCTCTGCTCAGGTATGCTGGTCCACTTTTGGGTCAGCCCCCTGAGTCCAAAGCAATCAGTTCTCTCTCTCTCTCTCTCTCTCTCTCTCTCTCTCTCTCTCTCTCTCTCTCTCTCTCTCCCACCTGAGCCTTAGAGTAAAGCCCACCCCAATAAGCTGTAATAGGGGTGCACCATGTAGGCAAGGTCTCTACTTGGCTGTTCATTTTGCCTTGCCTGAATCTTGAGTCCCTGCATCAGTTAGGCCTTCCTCTGTTCTAGCTGCCAGGGCTCTCCATGGCACCGGAATGGGGGGGGATGGTGTTTTTATTTCTTGTTTTATTATTTTATTATTCTCTTATTACCTCTTAACTTTTTTTAAGCCATGGCCTTTTTTGAATTTCCCTGGAAAACCCCTTCATGTTTTCTCTCAATTCTGATGCTTAGCTTCTTGCATGGGTTCACAGGTCCTGTCTTTCGACATGGGTATATATATATCCCCCTTCTAGCCCCCCCCCGAATTCATAAAACTCCCCTAGATAAGTGTAATGATTTATAATACATCATTATTATCTGTTTATTCATAATTTTGTTAAAAGACAAGAGCCCAGAAATTGGGGTTCATAAGTGTTCCCTGAACCCTAAAATCCCCTGATCATAATGAGAGGTACCATTCTTTGGATGTCAACTGTGTCCATCTTTGCATGAACATTTTCCCTGCATTATCTCATTTCATTCTCAGAATAACCCTTAGGGTATTTAATTCTCATTTTATAGGTAAAAAAGTGAAGTAGAGAGCTTGAAAGGTTAAGTGAAGGTTTAAAAAACTTAAATCTGTCCAAGGGCCACAGAGGCAGCAGATGGGGCATGAACCTGGATTATGTCTCCTTTGGAACAGACAGAACAGTGTGTGGAGATCCTGAGGTAGTCCTTAATGAAGAAAGAGGTCGAGAATGTCTAGAACTATATGTAAAATGAAGTTGAGTCATAGGCACAATGGGTCACCCCTTTTGGGTCCTGCTTCCAGGTCTGCCCAAATTCTCCTGTCCTAGCAAAGTTGTCTACACGGAAACCATCCCTGTAATCTGTTCGATCTCTCCAAATAAAAAGAACCACACATTCCTCTCAGTTTGCCAGTCAACTGTAACAAATAATAGATTCTAACCCATTTTAAATTCATTTAAGTGGATCACCTACAAATTTGCATACTTGAATTCCTTTAAATAGTTAAAGTGAACACACACTTCTTTACCCTTCAGGCAGCAATGGAGATAGGTTGGTCAGTTCATTTCCTAGGGTTGGCGAAGGGAGAGACTGAACCACTCAAAGGCACCAGTAATGATGGAAATGACATAGCTTGGAGATCTTTAGGCTGCCACCCCTCTTTCGATGCTGTTGGTTCCAATGTTGATGGTTCAGAATAAGAAACTCTGAGCCTGTCTATCTTGTTCCCTGGGGAGTGTGGCAGGTGCAATGTTTGAGACCGGGAAAGGTAAAATTTGCAGGTTTTTAGTATTTGCTAGGGAAAACAAAATCAGATCTGGGTCCTCTGGTAGTAAACATGTGCCTCTTTCCCCCTAACCCCTTCACTACCCCCCCACATCAGTTCCAGAAGGTTACCAACTAATTACTCATAATGTGTAAGAGATATAATTGAGAGGGGGGAGAATGAGTTTCTAATCCCAAAAGTTGTGTTCAAACTTACTCTAAAAGATTCGAGGTTACTTAGTAGGTGGTGGTGTTTTTAAACAAGTGAGATGAGAGTGGACTCAGTTCCCAGTTCCCAGGCTTCCCCCAGCAACAGCTGCCAGTGGGGGGTGGTCTTGGCTGTGAGTGTCTCGGGTCACCCTGACATGTTCCTATGTTTGCAGTTTGATGTGGCTACTGCATGTCCCCTGGACTAATAGCAGAGACCATCTGACCCTCAGATAGTCAGGAGAATCAGAGCTGAGGAACCATTGGCCAGCTTCACTTACATCTCACTGAAACTGTGCTTAAAGCATTAAATGTCCCTAGCCATACATGGATTGGCTGAGGGGGCTGGCCATAAAAAATGGTCTCCAGAAATAGAATTGTAGTAATTCAGTAATTCCAGCTGCCCAAGAGCACCTGATCATGTGAGAGGAAGAATTGATAGGGTTGTGTGCTGGGCTCATATCCGGGAGCTGCTTTAGCAGCATGTAAATTACAGGACAGATGTTCCCAGGGTGAATCTTAGTGTGCTTCTGCCCTTGGGGAATATAGTTCCCATTCCTGCTGCAGCTCACAAGCTGACTCCATGAGGTTCTTGGAGCAATCTTTCAAGTTTCAAGTGGCTGTGGTATGCTCAGCTCCTGGCCTAATTACAGAAGAGGGGCTGTGATTGCTTGTCTCTAGACCTCTTGCCTAGATATGCAATCTCCTTTTCCTCTGGCCAGAAAAAGGAAGGAAAATGTCTAGATCTGCTAATGCATTACATATGTAACAGATACCTACAGTAATTACAGAATGTGGAAGACATAACGTAAGCCCCTTTTCTAACCTAGCCTAATTCCCAGAAATAATCATTATGAAATCCCTCTGTTCCTACAGAGATTTTATATTCATATGCACATATATGTCTCTACACATGTCTATTTATCTTTTTGTTGACACAATTATTCATTTACTATATACAAACTTGACCTTTTTTTGCCTTAAGGGCTGCCCCAGGATAGCACAAGCGAGATGCCATGTTCTTTTTCAGTAGGTGCAGAATGCTTGTTGCAGTGTTTAGATGGAGCATTATTTATTTATTCAACCAGGCTTGGGCTAGACATTTAAGCTGCACACTCTTTTGCCATCCCATCAATAGTGTGTTGTAGATTCTCGATCATACATCTCTGGGCATGTGTGCTGACTTGTAGAATGAGTTTGCAGAATGAAACTTGCTTGGTCAAATGCTGTGCACTTTTAAAATATGATTAGAGCCCTTCTCCCCCCAGAAGCCAAGTCCATGTAGCCATGAAGTGATGGGAAGCTGTCTGCCTCAGGGGCCTGTGCCTTCTTCTTTTTTAAACCTTCCAGGCTAAATGTAAGAATGTTTACCCCTGACCTCTTGTTCCCTATCCCCATTCCTACCTAGGTCACATCAGAGCCTGTCTTTTGTAAGGCAACATATTTTGGTCTGGAGACAGAGTTAGCATTTTGAAAACTCACCCCAAGGGTATTAGCAGTCTGTCCATTGCAAGCCACAAAAAAAAAAATCTACCTCAAGCTGATTTATAATAATAATATAATAATTTTGAAAGTCAAGAAATATGTTGTGTTGGCACATATGCCAGAGACCCAGAATGAAAGCATGCTTATCTGGATCGAGGGCTTCCAGGTTGGAATACAACCTCAGGGGACACATTCTAGCAAGCACCTTTAACCACGGAGCCAGCTCTCCAACCTGACACGTTCATACTACATTAGCACACAAGTGTGAATGGTGAACCCCAGCATTAATGGCCCTGTTTTCAGGGGCACAATTGAGGTTATGAGGTTACTGTCTCCCAACATTTCTCACCCCTGTTTTCTTGGGATTTGCTTCATCTTCAGGCAGGTCTCCCTGCTAGATCTAAGTACGTAATCCATCAAAAGTATAACCTCAGAACCAAGAGCCTCTACTTCCAAACATAGATAGTGAACGTCTCCCAGTTACCCCTCACTGATCCGGCTTGGTCACATGCTTATCTCTAGCCATGAGTCACTTCTGGAACCTCTTTGGATTTGTTCGTCACGCATTCTCCATTCTTTAAAAAATATTATTTATTTATTTATTTATTTATTTATTTATTTATTTATTTATTTATTTATTTATTTATTTATGTGTGTGAGTAACAGAGAGAGAGAGAGGAGGGAGAGAGAGAGAAGGGCATGTCAGAGCATCTTGCTGCTGCAAATGAACTCCAGAAGCATGCACCACTTTGTGTGTCTAGCTTTCCATGGGCACTAGGGAATTAAATCCAGGCCAAAATGCTTTGCAAAGAAGTGCATTTAACTACTGAGATATCTCCCCAACCTGCCGTTCTTCTTATAATGCCACTTTTCTTTCTTTTTTTTTTCTGCCAGCCCTCAGCCCACATAGTTCTAGAGTCTGCCTCTCTCTCGAGTGGGCATGCAATCCAGGCTTGGCCCATCAGTACCCATCCAACCCATGGCCAAGGCTGACCTGATCCATTACCACAACTAGCCTGATCGCCAGCTTCTCATGGGCTAATTGGTGCTTCTCAAACTTGGGGTACACTTTTGCATAGAAAGCATGGAGTGGAGGTCAGAGGAGAAAGGCAGGCTCTGATGCATCAGATCTGAGATGGGGCCTGGGATTCTGCATTCCTAGCAGGGATGTGCAGCAACGAAAGACAGTGTGGGACTAGGGGCATCTCTGGGTTCCTTTAGTGGGATGATTTTGAGATTTTATAGCAAGTATAGGATCTAAAGCAGAATCGCCACACACCGTCCATCCCAACTTGCTTCCATGTCACATAGAAAAGTTACATTTTTATGAACACACTTACCAAAAAGCATTCATTCATTGTAGAAACACAGTTTTATTTATTTTTTTTCTGTCCTTGGCAAGTTGGGGGAGGAAGCTTGTGCTGTACTGTTCTAAAAGAATTGAGCTTTTGACCAATGTTGGCAAGAAAGTCACTTTTTTTCTTTAGGGGACTTTGAGTTCCCTGTTTTCATGGTAGGGGTAAAAAACTGTAGTTGCTTCTACTATCAAGTTAGTGACTTTTGTCTGAAGAACTAGTTTGCCCTGGGAAGACACTAGACTTTCTGATTCTAGTTATACCATCATAGTTGGGTGGCCTGGTGGCAAAATATTGTTTTCTCGGGGATGATAAAATCTGAATCTTTTGTGATCAATTACTCTTTAGGTTTTCTTTTTAAGTAAGTTCTTTTCTCATCTCCTCCCAGAACCAATATCTGAGTCTAGGACTAAGTTGAATAGCCTTGAGGATTTGCTTGGCTTTCTTCAATTCAGATCAGGTATTGAATGGACTTTTTCCAAGCCCCATGACCATTTATTGAATCAGAGAAATGATTTCTTTTGTGAAGCAATTTCATGCCTTGTTATCTCCAATATGTCTCTAAAATCTAAGGTTGGATGCCACTACCTGAAATTCTCTATTCATTGCAGGGATGGAAAAAAATAAATTTCATAAGATGCTCAGTAAGCCCATGCCATTGTCCATTTGGAACCTTGTGCCCTAAGGAGTATTGAATAGGTATATGTTTAAGTCTATGCCTCCTGCAAGAAGCATTATGGTCTTGAACAACACTGGTATCACGATGCAAATAGGCATCAAAGAATCAAAAGTGAACTGTGTTTATTTTGCTATTTTAGGAGAAAACAATAGACAATGAATTGGATTTTCTTTGTTTTTGTGCATCTTCATGCTGTTTTACACATATGACTTCTTAAATTTTTTATTTATATGCAAAGAGAGAGAGAGAGAAATCAGGAGAGAGAGAGAGATTGTGAGAATAGCACATCAGGGCCTCTTGCTGCTCCAAACAAGCTCTAGATGCATGCACCACTTTGTGCATCTGGATTTAGGTGGATACTGGGGAGTCAAACTCAGGTGGTCAGGCTTTGCAAGCAAGTGCCTTTAACTGCTGAGCCATCTATCCAGCCTCCGCACATGACTTCTAACAGAAGGCTAAACTAGAAACTGCAGAATTCTCATCTTGTGCTGTGTTGTCTTATTACTAAACTGTTAACCCAGTCTCATCTGTAAGTTGGGAAAGCAGCTTTAGGACTTAATAATTTGAAAAGGCAACATTTCCTCTATAAACATGGATCCTCTATGAATACTGTAGTATTCATATTTGCCTTCAGAGATTTATAAAAGCCATCTTCTACACTGGAATGAACTAAATCCTTAAGAAATAGAATGCTACAGTGCTCGCTTGATTCTCTATGGATGGACCATGAGCTCCCTGAGTAGCAGACCTTCCTTAAGGCATCTTAGAGAATAGACAAGGGAGAGACTGTGACTGTCACAGTGGTCAACCTCATCCCTTAGCAACATAAGTCGCTGGAGGCAGCGGATTTTTGGACTTGTCATATTGCCCTGCTGTGTTCCAAGATTTGATGGTAAGCTCGGGGTACCCGTGACAAATCTAGCATACTAAGCTCTGACCTCATGGAGGTAATTTAAATGAGCCATTTAATTTTTGTAGACTTTATTTGAAAAATGAAGCCAATTCTTAATCTCATGGGGTTGCTCTAATAATCAGACACATTTTTAAATGTCTAAGATGTTAAGTGTTGGGTTCTTTAGGTCACTAGGGTTACACAGCCTTGAAGCGATGAACTGTTTTGCCTATTACCTGCCTTCAGAACTTGCCCTCCCATGGCACTCCCTCTGCCCCTTGTCTATTGTAACAACTGTTTTTCTTCTCCAAAGATGATTCCATTGTCCTGATTCTTCTAAAGTGTCAGCCTCTTTCTGCTTTACAGTGCACTCTTTCAAGGAGAACCCGAAGAAGAACTTCCATAGATATTTGATGAGATCTTGGGAAAAAAAATCTCATGACTAGTCATAAAAAAAATCACTATTCATAAATTTTTTCGTTAAAAAAAGTAATTTTCTGTGTTAAATACACGACACCAATCATACTTAAAACAACAGTCCAGAATATGGTTATCACAGGACACCTCTGTTATTTCACAGAGAACAATTTTGGAGCTGGGCAGGTGGCCAGCCTTGTCATTGGTGGAGAGGACTCTTGAGGGGTCAGGCTCTGCACGAGGGAGGCGGTAGGCACAGCGCTGTCTAGAGCGCGCTGGAGCAGCTGAGACTCGGAAACATGCAGGCAGAGTTCTGAGAACCTCGGTGACTCCAGTGAAAAGCCCCCTGGCCTTAGTGTCCCAGGGTATCTCTTGGTTCTGTATTTTTCAGCTCATTGCATGAATTTCATGTGTGATTTATTGACATTGTCCCTCCTCCCACTTCCCTTCTAATGTCCAGGACAATCCATGTTTCTCTGTGCTTCTTGGCTTGATGTCCCCATTTGTTTCTTTTCCTGTCTCCCAGCTCCAAATCCTCCATGGCACAGATTGTCTGTCTGTCTGTCTGTCTATCTGTCTGTCTGTCTGTCTGTATCACTAAAAGAGGGAAAAAGCATCACAAACCTCAGATGTGGACCCTTAAAGACGTGTTTTAGGGGATCTTGTTTCATACTTTATATAAATTATACAGTTCTAGCAGATATTAAGAGACTGAGGGCAGCTGTTTTCTCCATCTCCTCAAGAAAAAAACAGTGAAGAGTTAACAACACATATAATGCAGGGCTGACAAATGCTTTTTGTAAAGGGTCAGGAAGGAAATAAGCTTTGTGGGCCATACAGTTGGTGACAGCGAGTCAGCTGGACATGTGTTTCATGAAAGCAGCTATAGGTGATATGTGAACATTGAACATTGCAGCGGTGCTTGGTAAACTTTATTTTATGGACACTGAAATTTTGATTTCAAGAAAGTTTTACATGTCATGAAGGATTTTTTTCAACTGCTTAACTTGGGGGCTAGGGAGATGGGACAGTGGTTCAAAGTGCTTTCTTGAAGTCTGTTGGTCAGAATTTAATTTCCAAGTACCCAGATAAATCTAGACACAAAGTGGCACCCAAGTATGTAACCCCAATGTGCCTATGGCATGGAAGGTGGAGCTAGGAGAATCTGGAAGCTCAAAACCCAGCTATCTAGTGAGGCTGGTGTGCATGAAAAAACAACAACAACAAACACAAGCAGACAACAAAAGAAAAACCAAGCAAGACCCTGGTCCCAAGCCAAGTGGAAGGAGAGGACAAATTTCATGAGGTTGTCCTCAGACCTCCACACTTGTGCTGTGGAATGTGCACGAACACCTATTGTCTTGGTTTGATCCAGGTGTCCGCCACAAACAAATGAATGTGTTCTGATAGATCGATCCTCAGCTGATGGCAATTCGGGAATTAGAACCTCACTAGAGCTGTGTTGTTGGGGCGGGCTTATGGGGGTTATAAGTTGCCTTGCCAGTGTTTGGCACACCTTCCTGCCGCTATTTCCAGTGCTGTGGTGGAGGTGATGTCCACCCTTTGCTCATGCCATCGTTTTCCCTGCCAGGATGGAGTCTCCCCTTCAGTCCATAAGCCAAATAAACCCATTCCTCTGTAAGCCACTTTTGTTTGGGTTCTTTCTGCGCAGCAACTAGAAAGCTGACCGCAACACCTACACACACACACACACACACACTCACACCATGCTTATAAATTGGTGGTGGTTTATATTTGGCCCGTGGACCATCATAGTTGCTGACCTATGGTGTAGGGGAAGAAACTCAGTTATACAAGTGAGTTGGAGGTTTCAAGTTCAGCTTTACTACATTTTAAAAAATATCACCACAGCAAGTCAGAAAACCCAGGGATAGGTCAAAGAGACAGACACCAACAATATCCAACATAACCCAAAGCAGAAGTCATAGACACTTAAGACCTGAACAATAAAACAGACTTAAAACTCACCCACCATGTCTCAGGGAACTGAGGGGAAGTGGGGGCAGAAAGAATGTAAGAGCCATGGTGGGGGAGAATATCCAGAGACATTGCCCCCCTCAGCAACAACACACAAAGAGTGGGGGGAACCTGGCAACCTGCTGTGTTATATATAACCCCCTACCCCATGATCTAGTACAACCACGAGGGTCCCCAATGGGTTGGGGACACGGAGGAGTGTAATGGGGGTACCATCACAAGATTCGCTCATACAATATATGTAATTATGGATAATAAAGACAAAAATAAAATTAAAAATTATTTATTTATTTATTTAATTTGCAACCAGAGAGAGGAGAGACAGAGAAAATGGGTGTGCCAGGGCCTCTAGCCACTGCAAGTGAACTCCAGATGCATGCACCACTTTGTGCATCTGACTTTACATAGGACTGCGGAATCGAAACTGGGTTGTTAGGCTTCGAGGCAAGTGCCTTTACCTCTGAACCATCTCTCCATCCCAGCTGTACTATGTTTTAGCCTTGACATAGTCATTCAACTTCTAATCTCAGTTTTCTCATCTGAATCATGAGTATGTGAAGGCAGAAAAGGCAATTTTAGAGTCGAGAAACCTGGCAAACACTACCCCAGCCGGTTGGACAGTGGTAGGTCACTGTGATAAATATTTGGCCTTTTTTCCAGGTTTCTGACACAGAGCTTTGAAAACTATTGAAAGTTCCTGAATTATGGAGTGGGAGAAGCATCTGTGTTACTCATCATAAGCCCTTTCAACCTGATCTTATGCTAATGAGGGTCTCTAGATCGTTTAGGATGGGTCTGGTTGCCAGAGAAACCTCAGGAAAGCAGGGAAGCCTTCAGAGTAAGATAACCCACAATAGTCAATGATTTAATAAAACATATCTGTGTTATGGGGCCTCCATTAAAGTCCCCTATACAATGGCTGGGAGGAGGCTCAGTGCTTGCTTACAAGCCTGGGGACCAGAGTTGAATCCCCAGGATTTACAAAAATACTGGGTTTACAGGCATGGTGGTGCATGCCTGTAATCCCAGTGCCATGCTGAGGAAGCTGAGACAAGAGGGTATTTGCAGCTAGCTGGCCAGCTAGTCTAGCCTAGTCGGTGAGTTCTGGGCCAATGAGAGTCTCTGTCTCAAAAAGCAGATGGTGTACTTGGGGAACAACATTTGAAGTTTGAGGTTGTCCTTTGGCCTCCACATGTCTTCTGCATACATGCATACCTTCATCCTCCCCCAGTACACACAAAACCTAAACCACAGGATTTTAAGAGCTTCTAGACCAGTGAATGCTTCTCTGTCAGGAGGGTGATACACCCCAACTTCACTGGGATGAAGGCTTCTGTGTTGGGAGCCCTCATCCTATCTACTTCTTCACCTGGATGTTAATTTGTATTCTGTAAGAAGCAGACAATCCCAAATTAAGTGCTTTCCTGAGTTCTATGAACCATCTGGCAACTCCTGGTGGCAAGGGGGTGGGCAGGGATCCTGGAAACTCCTCGATTTGCAGCTAATCATCAAAAGGGTCTGAAGTGGGACTAAGCCTTTCACCTGTGAGGTCTGTATGGAATTTGAGTAGTTAATGTCAGAAGTGAGTTGAATTGCAGGACACTTGGTTGGTTTAGAGAGATGGAGTGATAGTTGGTAAGAAGGATTCTGAGTGTTGGGTGTGGTGGTGCACACCTTTAATCCTAGCACTCAGGAGGCCGAGGTAGGAGGATTGCTGTGAGTTCAAGGTCAGCCTGAAACTACATAGTGAATTCCAGGTCAGCCTGGGTTAGAGCGAGACCCTACCTAAAACAAAACAAAACAAAAAAACAGTATTATTAGTAAACACAGTTCAGAGTCATGCTAACAGCGGATACCCTTCATGTAATGTGATAGAAATGGCTCTTCATATCTATGGGCTGTCCTCTAAGAAAACATAACGCCAGTCTAAATATGAGAAAATTTCAGATAAACCCAGGATAATCTACAAAATACCTCCCCAGTATTCCTCAAAACTGCCAATAACATCAGAAAACAAGGAAGGTTGGGAAAACCTGTCCTGGAGGAGAGGAGACCAAGAGAATGTGACAGTTTAACATGATGGGGTATCTTGGTGATGATATCCTGGAGCAGATAAAAACACTAGGAGGAAGCTAGTGACATCTGATGACATGTGGCATTTAGTTAAGGATGTGTCGGTGTTGTTCCTCAGCTGTGACAGGTGTGCCATGACAATGTAAGGTGTTAACACTGAGGAATGGGGTCTTATCTAGGAGGATAGAGAAATTCCATGCTGTAAACCTGAAACCGTTCTAACATTTAAAAATTATGTAAAATTTTTGAAAAACTAATGGATTAGGTATGGAGAACAAGGTAGGAAAAATAAAGAATATATCCATCTTCCTGTTGAGTGCCCCCCCCTTCTCTTAGGAGCTAATGGCAGTTGATGAGTGTTGGGGGAGGGGAAGTCATATATTCATTGATGTGGCCATTGGTAAGTCATGGAAAGAATAAGGGTTCAGCCGAAGTGGGAGGGGGACAGGAGAGGGTTATGAGAGTACATATGATCAAAATACAGTAAAACATGTAGGAGGTTATTTTAAAAGTATAAATTAAAATTTTTTTCAAAAAGAAAATGAAGTTGGCATACAGGGAAACATCCATGAATAATGGGAAATGCCCAGAAAGGACTTTTGGATTTTGGATATTTTGTTTAAAATGGTCTCCAACCCTGCAGGATTTGGAGTTTAAATCCTAAATGAAGAAAGATCATCCGGCTGAAATCACAAAGTAGTTGGTGGCTAGCTGGGCTCGTGCTCACATACATGTGTGTCTGTGGGGTGCACTTACCATGGTGTCGTTGAGACATCGCTTTAGGACTTGAAGCCCTCTTCATTTGCTGAAGGATTTCGAGTTGTGCTGCCAAAGGGAACATTGTTTATTTGGCCACAGCCAGAGCCAACCCTTTTCTTCAGCCAAAAGCCCTAGCTGTGTTGACCCAAACCACACTGGAGAGCAGGTTTTATTTACCTCAGACAAGAGCGAGAGCTTTATTTGAGTCTTTCTGTTTCACTTACTTGTATTTTATACCCAGAATTGCCTCACCAGAGCACACAGCCTTCCATCTGGAGGCCTGGCATGTCTACTGTGTGTTAACAATGTATGTGATAAAGCCACAGACAAGACTCCACACACACCAGGGCAGGTCATAAACAGGCATGCCGTTCACCAAAGATGAAATTCAGATGGCAAAAGATGTACCAAAATTAAAAAAAAAAAAACGCTTCCCAAATAACCAAAGACAGATAATTGAGCTGATGGTGATGAGAAGGGAATATAAAAGTGTAGGACCCAGCCCTGGCAAGGGTAAGGCGGTCTTACCAGAGGGCAGCTTGAGATACCCATCCCAAGTTTCAAGTGCATTTGTCCTGTGTTCTAGTCAGCTCACTTTAGGAGACATTCTTAAGGAAATGATGGGACAGGCATATGATGCTGTATGTAAAGAATGAACATTATGTACAATAACACAATACTCAACAAAAGGCAGCCGAGAACATGATGTCTGTGCAGGGCAGCAAAGCTGTCGGATCCCTTGGCCCTAGGACGTGGTCGTGTACATGCAGGGTGGGGGGAACTGGAGCAGCACCCTTCGTAGACCTCCTGCTGCTCGATTGGATGTTATCCCTGCAGCAGAGTAGCTCCCTCCCTGCAGTCATTTTCTGAAAGCCAGCCCTTCATAGAGGGCTTTCTACAGAAAAGAAGAAGAAAAAATAATACCCAGGGACGGGACATTTGCTAGCTTCAACCTCAATGTAGTAATAGAAAGATTTGATGTATTCCGTTTTTGAAAAAAAATTCAAATTATATTTGCAGTACACTTCTAGAACACGCTAAAGTTTAAGTGCCTTTAAACTATAGTTAGAAAGAAAACATATTTTAAATCTGAAACAGATGTTGACACTCAGTGCTGCATTCCGATGATGTAAATGTCCTGTTCCCATCAATTGCTATTGTTTGTAAAGTCTGAAACACATTTTCATTACTACCCATAAGCTCTCTCTCCAAAATAACCCTGATGTTTTCTTTTCATTGATCTTGTTGTTTGAGATGAGGCTGTTGTATGTTTCCCAGGCTGGTCTCAAACTCTTGGACTTGAGTATTCCTCTTGCCCCAGCTTTTCAAACTGTTAGGCCCAGCTAATCCTGACAGTCTAAAATGGCATCCTAAATAATTAATATTTTTCATCCTTTCATTGAAAAAAAATCTCAGTGTCTTAACCAAAGAGAATAAATAATTATCTTTTCTTCATTGTATTTTATGCTGCAATAGTTAAAATACCCATGATAATGCTTAGTAAAAGGCACTGTATTTAATAGTACAGGGTGAAAAATGAGATTTCCTTGGGAAAAAAAAACTTTCTTTATCTATAATTAATTTATATTTTGCCTCTTTCCAAATAAATTTAAATTAACCTAGATCTTTGCAGAGAAGTGTTTCTAGCACAAAAAAATTCATACACACAGACAGGCCGGATATAACATTATATTTCCTCCAAGGAAAGCAACATTTCCCCTGAGATTCATAAAATCTCCAAACTAAGTACTATACCTTTAACACATGAATAAAATGATAAGATTCAATATCATCTTTCTTCCAAGGTCAATAGAGATTCCGGGTGGTCATCAGTGGTCTGGATCAGGCAGGAGGTAGAGCTGGAGAATAAAATGGACGAGTAACCATCAGGGTCCTTAGGTCAATGCGGTTTTATGTATGAAGCCTGGGAGACTAAGAGAACAGGGAGGGGAATGAGGTGGAAAGGGTTAGAGGCCGCTGCTCTTCCATCAGCTCGAAGCTTCAATGTTCTTGTGTTCTGTCTCATTTAATAAGCTGCAGGAATAACATCATGTGCACATTCATAGTTGTCCAGTCCTCTTCCCCAGGTTGCCCCTAATGGGCAGCCACCCTTGGACCTGCCACTTACTCCACTAGTTGCTAATGACCTTGGATCTCCTCTCTCACCACTGCTGAGCAGACCATTAGCCACTGCTTAAAGCAAACACGTGGCAAGGCAAGGAGAGCTTGGGGTTGTTGGCGGAGGTCTAGCAGAGCCTTAAATTTCATAGCAGAGTTGTGAGCAGGACTGTACTTTCTCACTAATTTGTATCAACCTCTTTCCAAAAAGGATTTAAAGTGCCAAAGTCCATGTGTTAGGAGACATTTCCTAAAAGGGAGCAACCTTGGGGACTCTGAACAGAAGGACAATATATTCAAAAGCAAGATGGGACTGTGAGGAGAGGAGAAGTGCCATTCTTTGTGGGACTGAGAAAAAGAATGGAGGAGAAAGATGAAAGAGCTGCTTGAGACACTTAGAAGTAGTTTGAGCAGGTGTCGCCTATGAACTTGAAGACGGCATTGTGGCTACAGGTTTTTCTTCATCCTCCCCAGCATCTGGAAGCCACCTTCTTGTGTTAGAATGATTTCAAACCAAGATTCTTTCCAGAAGATTGATCCCATTTCATTTATACACATTGTCCCTGCCACCCTGTTATACCGAAAATGTCAACCTCTCTTACGCTGACACATGCTTTCCTTCTTCTACACGCTTCCATCTTCCTCTTCCTCACCATAATTTCCAATCCTCCCCCTGATCTTTAAGTCGTGTGCTCTGCTCTGCTAACATCTCCTATTTGTGTGCATGTGTAGAGTGTGTGAGCTATGGTGAGTGTGCTGTGTGGTATATGCACATATGTGTGCAGATGTGTGTGCCCCAGGTACATGCATGCACAGCCCAGAGGAGAACATTGTATGGCTTATCATTCATCCATGTATTTCTTTCCTTGAGATAGGGTCTCTCCCTCAACCCAGAGCTGCTGTCTGCCAGCAAACCCCAGGAATTCTCCAGTCTCTGGTCCTATTCCTCCACAGAATGGAGTTACAGATGAGCAGCGCTATGCATTTTACGTATGTTCTAGGAACTCGATCTTGCTGTCTGTGGTCTGTGTTAGTGGCGAGTGCTCTTAACCACTGAGCTATCTCTCTAGCCCAACATCTCCTACTTTTAAAAATTCTAACGAGAGGCCTGTGGCCTGTGTTGGCACTCTGTCATGTATCACTCAACCCACACATCCCATCTTTATTACTATATGACAGCTAGTGGGAAGAGCCAAATGTCTGCTGTCTCCTCCTCACCAAGGTGCCAACCACACCTTATTGGTTCCCAATCTTGGCAGTGTTCTGTTTTGCGGTCCGTGTAGCTGTGGACAAATGAGGAGCCACCACATAGAGTACTTATTATTTTGCCTTTTTTCCTACGTAAACAGCAGAATCTTGGTTTTTCCTGATAAACCTTGTGCCATAGTCTTCATTATTGCCTCCATTTTCTAGATAAAGCTGTGGCGATATTTGTAACTAATGATACAGCAGGCAGTGTGTCCATGGTCACACAGCTGGTACATGACACAGGTGGTCCATGCTCTTGAACACCATTTATCATGAATACTCCAATTCTCTTTTTGGAGTCTCTGTTACCACTTTAATATCCGTACTATGATTTCAAAGATCCCTTTCTTGTGGTGGTAGGCTAATAAAAGATAGTCATACATTCTTCGCAAGTCCTTCCATTAAAGTGTGAGGGCTAATTTTCTTCCCTTCCAATGTAATGGTTTGTATAACTATAGGACTCAGGGTAGGGGACAATTTTTGAGGGTTTTAAAACATTTTATTGACAACTTTCATAAATATAGACAATATGCCATGATAATAATCCCCTCTCACTATTCTTCTTTTCCCCTCCCAAGTCTCCCCCCAACTGAATCCCTTCTTCTTTTTAAAGAGAAGTCCCAGGGTTGTTCCTCCCTTTTCTGTGGCTCCCTTTGCTCAGTATTCACAGTGAGATATGTGAGGAGGGAAAGAAACGCCTTTGGATACATGGCTGTGGTGAAGTGCCCATGAGCAACTTTATAAGACAATGGCTGGCAGCAAAAATGCTTATGAGAATGTTCATAGATGGTCTGTGAAAACTTAAGGAAAGATGGCTGTTGTAGTCAGTGACACACTGCTGGGATGACCCTCCAAACCAGGCACAGTTATGGGAGGAAAGGATTTATTGAAGTTACAGATCCAGGAGAAGTTTTATAATGTTGAAAGAGTCTGGTCCCCTTTCATAGGTCCAAGCAGAGGTGTGAATGGGGGGGAACATCACCAACACCACATACAAACACACCAGCAAAAAGACAGGAAGGGGAGAGAGATTTCCTTCCCCTTTATATAGCCTTAGGGAGGGGGTCTTACAACCCTTTCCCAGACTTGTTGACTTCCTGAGTCACTGGAATTTCCTTCCTGCACTGCTCTCCCAGGAAGGGATGTTTATTTCTAGCTAACATGACTTCCTGAATCCCCCAAACCTCTGTTTTCAATTCAGAGGAAATCTGCTATACAACACTCAATATCCAACTGATCAGGGATGGGGAGGGGGGGAATTGGGGAATTCGGGATAACAATGCATTGTTTGCCCACTAAATAATGTAACTCATTATGGACAATAAATATATATTTTAAAAAAATAAAATAAACAAACAAATGAGCAAACAAACAAAAAAAGATTACTGTGGATTGCTAACAGGTCAAGTTGACAACAAAATTTAACCATCCCAATGGCCATTGAGGGCACTGCTATGATCTGAATGTTTATGCCCCCTCCATTCATATGTGAAAGCTGACCACCAATGTATTAGGAGGTGGGTCCTTTAGCAAGTGAATAGTTCAGGTGGGCTTCACAGTTGCTAGAGGGGTAGGGACTCAAGAAGCCCTGCCCCTCCCTGAGGATATATAGTCAGTGATTGGTTGCTAGGAAAAAAACATTTTTATATGGCATTTTAAAAATATTTTTACTTATTAATTTACAAGGAGAGAGAGGGAGAAAGAGAGAGAGAGAGAGAGAGAGAGAGAGAGAGAGAGAGAGAGAGAGAGAGAGAGAGAGGACAGAGACAGAGAATGGGACACCAAGGCCTCTTGCCATTGCAAATGAACTCCAAATGCATGCTCCACTTTGTGCACCTAGTTTTCATAGTTACTGGGGAATTGAGCCAGAGCCAATAAGCTTTGTAAAGCAAGAGCCTTTTAACTGCTGAGCCATCTTCCCAGCCCCAAAAGACACATTTCATTCAGTGCTGTAGCTGCTAATAAGTTGCCTGTGCTCTGGTAAGTGACTATAGTTAAACTTCCTAATTCGTGGAGCTGGACTTGAATGGAATTTTTTTTTTTTTTGGTTTGTCCTTGGTATTCTGTCTGGGGTGTTTATGTCCCTAGGAAAATTTCACAGTGTGAGAAAAAAAGAGAAGATCATTTGTTTTTATTTTCTACTTTATAAACTTTAGTATTTTGGGAACTTTTTAGAATAAGCATATAGGAATCTTAAAATAAGAAAACTAATATTCATTTCTAAGTCAAAGGAAAAAAAAAGACCCTGAAGAGGGCCTTAGATTTCAGTGGGGAAGGAGAGAAGAACATTGGCATTTCTGGTTAAATAATTGAAGCCTCACTCATTTGTCCTCAGTTTGGGTTGAAAATCCTATTTGCTCTCTCTAAAAAGAGATTTTTCAACTTCAATTATAGAGTGTTTAAGGCAAATGGTATCACTAATTATAAATTATTTTCATCTGCTTATTAAAGCGGGTCCATTAGAATATCTGCTCAAGAAGACAGGATAGATTAAGATACTGGAAAGACGTACTATATGTCTTCTTAAATGCTGTTTTACTCAGTGAATTCAGACTTTTTTCATTTTACGTTGTTTTTATGGTATCTATCTCAGGCTGATTTGTGTCAGAGTAATGTTCTTTTTGTCCATCTTCATTCTCCGTAAATTCCTTGGAGTAATGGGACTTACACATACCAGCTTTTGTTCATTCAACACATATTTGCTAAGTGCTTTCTGCCTAGCAGATGTTCAGGGCTCCAGAATACAGGGGTGATCAAAGCAGAATTCCTGATCTATGGAACGTGAACACTCTCTGTGAAACCTGACTTTGTCCTGATCTTCAGAATTAATGTTTTCTTTCAGGGGCAGCAAGAAAGTTTCACCTCACACGTCAACTCTGATTGGTTGTTAGTGTGTGCTTGGAGTAGTAAGTTAGGAGGCATTCTGAGGGTCAGCTAGAAAGTGGGAGAAGACTTGGGTAGCACATAGGTTCCAGCTATGGCATCTCCTATACAGATTGCAAAATGTAGTGCTTTGGAGGCAAACAAGGTGGGGTGAGTGTATATAGGCATGATGATGGTAGAATACTTCATACAGATTTGGTGGATATGATTCAGTTAGTCCAGTGCTCGTCTCGCAAGCACGGATCCCAGGGTTTGATCCCTAGCACTGCACATATAGGGCTTGGGGTTACATGCTTGTAATCCCTTCTCTTGAGAAGTGGAAATAGGAAGATCAGAAGTTCAACATCAACCTCAGCTACATAATGAGTTCAAGACCAGCCTGGGATATATGAGATGTCATCTGAAAAAAAAAAGTAAAAAGAAAAGAAAAAAGGTTTGGTATATCAGATAAGATTCAGGTTAATTTTCTTGTTGCCTCTTTTGTGTGTTTGTGTGCGTGTGTTTCTGTGTGTGTGTGTGTGAGAGAGAGACTTAGTTCATAGTCTTGCTTTCCTCATCTTTAAAATGGACAAGAGGATTTCTGTCCTAGATGATGATAAGGCTTGCTATACTTATCATAATAGTTGTTTTATATTTCAGCACCAACATCATTATTGAAAACTAACATTTATTGAACATGCATTATGTGGTTTACATGGATTATTTATTTAGCTTCATTTTCAGTTTTAAAATATACTTATACATAAGGAGAGAGAGAGGAGAGAGAGAGAGAGAGAGAGAGAGAGAGAGAGAGAGAGAGAGAATGAATGGGTACACCAGAACCTCTAGACACTGCCAGTGAACTCCAGATGCATGCACCACTTTGAGCATCTGGATTTATGTGGGTACTGGGGAATTGAACCCTGGCTGGCAGGCTTTGCAGACAAGTACCTTTAACTGTTGTGCCATCTCCCAGCCCCCAATTTCATTTTCTTAATAATTCTTAACTTTTTGGATGAGATCATGTGTAATTATTTTCATCTATGAGGTAGATCCCATGATGAGTCCCATTGTACAAATGAGAAGCTGAGGTTTTCAAGAGTGTGAAGTCCCTTCACGAGGCGTGGCTCTTGATAGCTGTGCACTCTGCCCTCTGCCCTCCCCCTCTTCCACTCACTCCTTGCTTTGTCACAGCAGGATTGATGAGTGTGCCAACCCTCTGGGTGGTTTGTTTATGTGTCAGGAGAAGAAAACTCACTCATTCCTTTTTCCTCCTTTGGGACTAGCTATGTTTCTCAGTGTTTTTGATAGTAGCCTTTTTTTCATGGATTATGACGGTTTTGGCTAGGGCCTTTGACAGGACTGCACTATCAACAGCAAATAGACAACATGTCCAAAGCAGGTAATTTGAAGAGAATTAATAAAGGAACTCCTTACAAAGATAGAGTGGAAATGCAGGAGCTATTATAGGGTGACTTCAGACCAGCAACAGAAGGGCTAAATGCCAGCCCTAGCCTGAAGAAGACAAAACCATTGCCCAGTCCCAAGGCCTGAGAGGCTGTGTGATTGACTGCGTTGATCACTCGTCAAGGAATGATGCCAACCCACAGGGAGCCATAGTCTAAGGTACAGGGAGGGCAGATACCCCAGCCTCACTCTTCTCTCCCCATGCAGATGCTTCTCAGGAGGGGACTCCAACTGGAAGACCCGGGTGTAACCCACATGGGTTGTGTTTCCAGCAGGTGTTGAGGAGTAGGTAAGAGCTCCTCCGCACCCCTGCCATCGTAGGGCATGTCTAAGAAAGGTGAGGTGATTGTAAGCTCGATTCCTCCTGTTTCTAGGATTTTGTACAGGTTCATACATTCTTGGCTCCAGCTGTTTAACAGATGGTTACATCTACCAGGTAGACAGTTACAAATTACTTTCCATAATGTGCATTTGGAAAACATTTCTGGCAATGGTTTCTCATTGGAAGACAAAGAATTGGAGTTGATGAGCCTTCATTTTACAAAGGATTCATTATCTCATTAGCCATAACTTCTTTGTTTAAAAAGCTTAGTTCACTTATTTATATAATGAACCCAATAGTATAGACTCCTCAGAGACATGTGAGGCTTCAACTAGTTTATATATATATATATGCATATATATATATTTGAGATTTCTGATGGAGATGAGAGAAGTCTTACTGTGCTGAGTGTCATAAGCAGTAATTAGAAATATGATCTTCTAAATTAGATTTGAGTTATAAGTACTTGTATTTTATATTGCTGATTGTGTGGTGTTTTGTGGACCATCACATCTTCCAGATAAATAATGGCTTGAAATGTCATTGAGGTTGTCTTTGATATTGTTAGGATGCATTGTATTCTATTGATAGTGTTAGATGGTCTCAGAATAAAGACCAGGATGCTAATTGGGATAGTTTCCAAGAATCAACCACTTGAATTAAATGCATAAGTCACTTCTTTTATTATTATAGTCTGTGTACCACAATTGAGACCTACAATAAATCACTGAAGTAAAACACAAACATGTGAAGAGGCGTGTGGTGGACACTGTTGTAATCCCAGCACTCTTGAGGCTGAGACAGATCACAAGTTTAAGACCAGCCCAAGTGATATAAAGAGATCCTATCTCAAAAAATGTGAACACATAAAAACCTGTCATATTGTAGAGCTGTCAAATACTTTAAAGTTAAAACAGTACGTGTGGAATAGCTGAACTCTCACACATTGTAAGAATGGAGGATTGCTTAGCCTTTTGGAAAAATTCATACTTTCTACTACCCATGAACCAGCATCATTTCATATTGATTATCCCTTGCTCAAAATGCTCAGGGCCATAAGTATTTATGGATTTTGGAATTTGGCATGGTTTTTAAATATTTTCATCTATACAATGAGATATCTTGGAAATGAGACCCAAGGTTATGCATGAAAATCATTTATATTTCACAGATACCTTGTAAATATCCTAATTTTCAGTGTGACAGAAGTTTGTTTGTGTCCTTTTGTCCAAGGTCAAGTATGGGATTTTCCACTTGGGGAATCATATTGGCATCCCCCAAAATTTAGCTTGTGAAACTTTTCAATTTTGAATTTTGAAAGTAACAGATGCTCAACTTGAACTAGTTATATCCTTCCTACCCAAGAGAAATAAGTTCATTTGTCCTTCCCAAATTGTGCACAGTGGTATTTATAAAAAGCCTTATTCTCAATAGTCCTAAACTAATAACCCAAATGGACATCAGCGGGAGGATGAGTAAAACAAAATGTGGTACTTTCATGCAGTGAAGTCCTCCTTGGCAATAAAAGTAATTAACTAATTAAAAAGTAATGAACTAATGTAGTGTGCAGAAACATGGCTGCATCCCAAAGATGTTGAGCTTAAGAACCAGGCATTAATGAGGGTGGAAAAAAAAATAAAGTTCAAGAAGAGGTAAAACTAATTAATGGTCATAGAAAGAAGTGAAAACCTACTCCCAGTGCCAGAGTGAGGGTGAGAAATATTGATTTGGAAGAGTTGTAATAGAACATTTGGGATGTGAAATTTCCTATATTTTGATATAGATGGTATTACAGATGCAAACCTATGAAAATGTCATCAGACTTTATACTTTATTTTAAAAGATATTTTTATTCATTTATTTACAGAAAAAAGAAACAGACAGGGAAAATGGATGTGTTGGCGCCTCTTTCACTGTAAATGTATTCCAGATACATATACCACTTTGTGCATCGGGCTTTATGTAGATGCTGGAGAATTGAACCTGGGCCAGCAGTCTTTGCAAGCAAGTGCCTTTAACCACTGGGCCATCTCCCAATCCCCTGACTTTATACTTTAGATTACTATACTTATTTTATGGTATATTCAATTAAAATGTTTCTTTGAATTTTATTAAACATGACAGCTAAATCCCAGCAAATGCAGAATGGTTATATTGGAGAAGCAGTGAAAATTTCATGTCTATTTGAGTATACATTATTATCCTCTGGAAACTTTGACAATTGATATATTTTTTTAAAAGCCCTTAGGGATATATGCAATTTTAAGGTTAGTAATAGCCAAAAGTAATCATTTTGAATTTGTATACATGGGGTTAGAGATATGACTCATTGGCTAAAGGAACTTGCTGACAAAGTCTACTGGCCAGGGGTCAATTCCACAGCAACCTACACAAAGTCAGATAGGCGCTTGATTGCACCAGTAAGAGACAAGAGACCCTGGCATGCCTACACACACACACACACACACGCACACACACACACACACACACACACAAACAGACACACACACCACAACATAAATTTTTGAAAACAAAACTAAGGAAAGACTATATACAGTTTTCCATAAAAATGAACATTTTTATGGAAAATAAAAATGAACATACCCTTTGCAATATTGAGCCTTTAGAAACAACACAGTATCAACTCACAGAACTGATGGCAAGTTCTGGAATAATATGCAGCTATTTTTAAAATGTAGTTCAAGCCGGGCATGGTGGGGCAGGCTTTTAATGCCAGCACTATGGAGGCAGAGGTAGGAAGATCACCATGAATTCGAGGCCACCCTGAAAATTCCAGGAGAGAATGGGCTAGAGCAAGACCCAGCCTTGAAAGCAACAACAACCAAATGTAGTTCAGAAAGGGCCTGCTTGTTTTCCTATGCAGTTCTACCAAGGGAACACAATGATTCCATAAAACTATGCAGTTTTTGTTTGTTGCAACGCTTAGGATTGAACTCAACAATTGTGCATGTTAGGCAAGGGTTCTACCAGTGAACTACATCCCAGCTCCAGAAAGCTGCTAATTGGTTCAAAATGTGATTCTAGTCATGATAAAGTCATGATAAAGGAAAGATATATATTGAATTAAATTGATAGATACGAGTAGATATGTGATTGTTCATATCCCTGGAAGAAAACCATGATGGGTCTCACATCTCTCTTTTTTTTTTCTTTTTTTTTCACATCTCTCTTGAAAGTCCATTTATTCTCATATTCTTCGGTTCATCCTTAGATTTTTTTTAAATTCAGACTTCACCAATGTTGTGTCTGTAGCTTTGAAATAGCATTTTTCCTTTTTTACATTGCTGGTTAAAGAATTTCAGACCTCAAATAAAAACCAAACTGGAGATTATGAGCTAAGCAGTTAAGCTATTAAGAAGAAAGCTGCTTGGATAAAACTGAAAGCTTAAAATGTACTCATAATGAAATTATTCAGTGTTTAGTTACCACTGACTATCCTTTTAAAAAAGTTGTCCCTAAGAAGCCCACTTGGAGATGTGCAGACTTTCTAAACTTCATAATATCACTTACAGAAATACCGTCACACGCTAATCAACTGTCATGAGGTAATAATATTCACACTGGGAACTGTGACTCCCAAAGATAACATAAACCTTGATCATAGGCTCAGCTGTTCTCTGAGAGATAAACCTAAAAAATGATTTCTGTTTCCTCTTTTGGCCAAAGGAAAGATGAAGTCAGTGACCTTGATCGAGTTCCTTTTGGAACAGTATGTATAAGAGATTGTGTTCTGTCATTTCTAAGAGACTTTAATTCAAGGCAGTCAAAGTGGTGTTTTCATTAGAAAAAGACAAGGAGTCATCTTCTTTAGTATTATTGGGAAGTCACCAATAACTAGTCATTGTAACTGTAATACGCATGCCTGTTATTTTGCCATGTCTGAGAGCTAGCTTAGTTTCTCACCTCCTACTCACTTCCATGTTAGGTGTCATTGCTTTTGACCAAAGTCTTTATTTTTTTCTCCTGGCCACACCACACAATCCTGGGTGTTCAGTAAATCACAGATATTTCGTAGTAAAATTTAACAAAATGACAGCAGGTTTAGTTCCTTCTAAAACTCTTTATGTTATTGAAAGGGGTTCTTGTAGTGTCCTCTCTATCCCATCCATCCATCCATCCACCCATCCATCCATGGCACAAGTGTTCACTGAACACCAGTTCTAGCAGTGCACGGAGCTAAGTCCTGGGACATAGTGAGGAATACCAGACACTCCTCAAGCCTTCAACCAAACAGTTCTAGACTTCATCCCTCACTGCTCGTGAGCTAATCCCAGAGGAGCCCACTGCTCAACTTGAAGAGCACAGCTATGGAAAGAGCAGGCTTCCCAGCCCTCCAGGCACCCATCTCTGTAACCTTTCTGGCCGATTAGATAGGTCAGTGGTTGCGTAGCTCATAAGGATGAATGTAATCTTCTTTCCAGGAACTCTATTAAAATGAACTTATTGTTGCACAGAATCTTGGCTTGCGGAAAAGGTCTCCTAAAGAAATCCCAGGTTATCTGGGGCTTTTCCAAGTGTTTTACTTTTCACAGACATGTGAGGAACATCAGGAAAAATTGTCAGCCACTTTGGCATGAACCAGAGATCCTTGCAGAGGGGAGTGAAGGAATCTCATGTAGAATCTCTTCAGATTCTTGAAACAGCAAGAAATATGAAAGATCAAAGCAAAATAAACACCCAAACTGTGAAAGAAGAATGAACACAAAGAGGGGAAATCCTTCTATGGAAACAAGGTTTCCTCCTGAGGAGAAAAATACTAACCTGCTTTAAAAAAGAAAAAAAAAAAGTCTGCCAGTCTGGAGTAATAAATGGAGGAGGGAGGCTGCATAGTGCCTTTTGTTCTGTGTTGGCAATGTTTTAAAATGGAAATGAACACTTGGCAGCTCAGGAGTTAACGTCATAGCAGATCTGGCCACCTTGTAGAGTGGGGCACAGCAGCAAATGTGAAGATGTTTTGGCAAGCGGGTTAAGCAGGGTGATAAGGGGGTACAGGAAAGTAAGAAAGAGCAGGCCAATTCTGCCGTAGGGTGAGAGAAGTGGTAGTTTGACTTCTTGCATTACTCATTCATTCATCAAGTCACACGTTTGCCGAGCATCTCTCTGTGTTTAACACATAGAGTGGTAGTGCCAGGCTGGTGTGTGGGGGGGGGACGGAGTCAGCATCTATCAAGCCCCACCATCTGAGACCATGTCCCCACCCTGGAAGCCACCCTGAGGCCATTCTGTCCCCAGAGCTCACCAACTCCCTGCTGTTTTGGAATCTCTATCCTGTTATGCTTTTGTTTTGATTTTACTTTCAATCACAGCCTGTTGTGGAAAGCCGCTCTCTCTGCCTTTGATCTTTAAATGATGCTTTGGGCCAACAGTCTTCTGATCCTCAGAACCCCATTCTCAGGTGAGGGAGGGGCCTCCTTGCTTTCTTTCCAGCTCCCACTTTCTCCCCCTAAGCCTCCATGTGGGCTTCTGCTCAAGCTCTGAATCTTTCTTTCTGATGCCAAGTTCTGAAATCTCTCCCCAAGATCTTCTCTGCTGTCTCCCTAAGACAGACATCAAGGCTTTCCCCTTCCAAACCCAACTTCTTCGAGTCCTCCAGAGTGAAAGGCAGCACTCCAGGCTCTTGACTTTGCTTCTTCTAAAGTCAACTTGTACTTGAAAGACAAGCAACATAGTCAGAAAAGAACGTGATAAAATTAAGGTCTACATGCTTGATTCAAACAATTGTAATGCAGAGGCCATAGAAAAATCATAAATGGGCACGACTAAAACTATGATATTCCATTATATCTTTATTTAATTTGTATCATTCATTCAGCCGACATTTGTCAAGCACCTATTATGTACAGCTCACTGTAGTGCTACCGATATATTTAGAAGTAAACACAACAGACAAAAACCCCCTTTAGCCAGGCATGGTGGTGCATGTCTGTTATTCAGCACTTGGGACGTAGAGGCAGAAAGATTGAATCAGGAGTTCAAGGCTGCCTGGGCTGTATGACTCCATCTCAAAATCACAATGAACTAATAAACAGAAATCAACAAAAGTTCTTGCTCTGACAAGCTGCTGTTCCTATGGGGAAATAGTTCATGAACAGAAAAGAATACATCATGCAGTAGGCAGGAGTGGAAAGTGCTAAGAAGAAAAACAAAAACAGGGAGTTGAGGGAGTATCAGGGCATGTGTGTAGCCTTGCCTAGGGAGGTTAAAAAAGCATCAAAAGACATTTGAGGCAGGAAACACAATGAGGGAATGAGAACATTCTAGGAAACAGCAAGCATGAAGGCAGTGAGCCAGGAGCATGCCTGAAATGTGTTCCAGGAAAGCAAAGACGGCCGGTGTGGCTAGAGCACCAGGGTCAAGAAGTAGGTGGGGCCGGCTCATCAGGCCTTCGGCTGCTTTCTACACCAGACAAAGCCACTGTGGGGTTCTGAGCAGGGTTTGAAAAGATTTGTCTCGCTTTTTCAGAGGTCAATGGAGATATAGGAGGGACATTGAAGGATGGGGAAAATAACAGTATATTTGTATTTTGTTGGAAATGTTTCACATAGAGAGAAAATACAGTGACATATGAAAGAGAGGGATGGGCTGCTTTTGTGATGCCCTTGACTAGAGAAGAGGGGTTTGGACGTGGAGACTTGAGCAGAGGAGTTGGCCTCAGCCACAGACAGCACACCCTCAGCCCAGGAACGAAGGCAGAGTCGGGGCACAGATGTGGCAAGTGAGTAGGTGTGATGTGTGTTCGTGGAAGTTCTCTTCTGATTGCTTCAATTATACTTTTTTCCAGAAAAGCAGAAAAGATCATGATTTTAGAGTGATGACGGAGAAGAAAGAAATATGAGAGATTTAAGATGAGAGGAGTGTGGCTGGAGTTTTGGTCTTAAAGAGTCCCAAAGGCCCGTTCATTGAAGAGTTGGTCACCAGCTCATAGAGCTAGTGGGAGGTGGTGGAACCTTTGAGGTGGGACATTGTGGGAAAAGTTTGATCAGTGCCCTCAGAGGATATCGTGCATTCTTGCCTCTTCTTTTATACATCATCACATGTTCCTACCACAGTGGACTATGCTGCTACAGGTACAAAGGCCTGGGGACATTTGGTCATGGACTGAAACCTCTGAAACTGTGAGCCAAAGGAAACCTTTCCACTTTATAAGTCAGGCATCTGCTACAGTAACAGAAAGCTAATTAACACAAGTATGGATTGAGCATCTAGGATGACGAGAGACTAAAGAAGAGAACTAAAGGATTACAGCAGGCACCCCTGGTTTCTTTCTCCATCTGTGCTGAGTTGTGTGGATGCAGCAGAGAGTAAGAGGAGAGTTACGTTCATCCACACGGAGGTCTTGCTCAGTGTACTTTATGAATGAAAGGAGAGGCAGGGAACTGGGGGGTCTGAGTAAATGAATGATGATAAACTGCCCAAGAAGTAAAGTAAGGAAGTAGAGGATATTGATAATAATGCAAGGATGGTGCGCTATTATCCATGCATTCTAGGTTAGGAGGGAGCTAAAGGAATGAGCTGGAGATCTGGAAAGCAATGATTGGAGGCTTGAAACTCATGAAGACTGTGATTTTTGGTAATAGTCTAGAATATGGTTATGAAAGAATCTGAGATATGATGGAAAACATGGTATCTGATAGGAAATGGTCAAAGGACATAGAGACAGAATATCAGGCAGTTCCTCTGTAGGTTTTTAAATCACCAAACATTTTAAAATATAAGTAATTCTCTCAAGGATGACAACGAGTCAAGGTCTGAAATCTTCAGAGAATAAAGAAGTGGTAGGTGGGGTGTTCTATTGATAAATGCAATAAGGAAGGATAGCCAATGGTACAGTTTGATGACAAGAGTTCTTACAAGTTGGTGGGTATGGAGAGGGGGGGAGGCATCAACGCTGAGGTGAAAGAGGCTGACTCTGTCACCTGGGCCATGGTCCAAAAGGAATGGGTGAGAAACAGAAGTGTGTTCACAAGAAAGACCCAGTTAGAATAAGAAAGTAAAGAAAATGTTTAAAGTTTGAGGCCAGAGCAGACTTTGCTGGTGATGGCTGTGGTCCCAGTGGCAGAAGGGAAGGAAGGGTTTGGGGCACCGGGTCCTTCAGAACTATATGGCAGTGGGAGTTTGGTGATGATGTCTGTGTGCTTGCTTCCCTGGAGATTTTGGTAGTGGTTAACATTAACAGTCATAATGATCATGATAAGATTAGTCATTTTGGTTTTAAAAACTGAGAATATGTGTTTTGGTGGGGAGGGAACTGAGAGAGTTAGCTCATAGAACTCCCACCCCCAATCACAATCACATTGAGTAATTAGAAGAAAGAAAATAAAAAGGCATCAATATCTCAGAGTAGTTCTAACAAAGTGTTGAATTGCTGACAGTTTTTCTTCTTTGTAATAGTTTCCCCTTACAGTGTACCCAAGGACCTTGGCAATGACCTCAGTTTAAAAATGGTATCACCTCTTGTAATCTGAACTGAACACCCAGTATATTCTGCACAGGGTACAAATTACTTTGTCTAGAGTTCACTAAGGAAAAAACACATTAAAAGCGATGACCACAAGTAACTTCCTGCTGATCTCTGGGTATTCTGAATATGTTTTCACAGGATGTCCACATAAAGCCAATGCCCTTCTGTCCTCGAATACAGTTCAGTAGAGTGCATCCTGCTGTGGGTGGCCAGACCCAAACCTCTCGGGTCAGATCCAAACCCCTCAGTCTTCTAGAAGGACACTCCCTACCTTAGCCTAGAACTCACTGACAGTCACATCCGCTGGCAGTGAGACCTGTGGATCCCATCTCCACCTCCCAGAGCTGTGATTGTGTGCGCTTGCTGCCAAGCCTAGGCTCGTGTGGGTCAGGTGATTGGTTGCGTGCAGGTCCCCATGCTTTATGGCAAGTACTTTACCCACTAAGTCATCTCCCCAGCCCTTCTTTATGCTTTTGCCATGTCCTCTGAAACCTCAGCAGCTGTTAGAAACCAAACTATTCTACATTTCCTGTTTGGTTATCAAATCTCTTTATTTCCACTAAAAAGTTATTCTCCTACCCACCATCCATCTATCTTCATCTCTCTTTGTAATTCAACCTCCTTGTTCTGAAAACTATGATTTTTTTTCACAAATGTTCATAAAAATTAAATGATGGGGCTGGACATGGTGGTATACACCTGTCATCACACCACTTGAGAGGCTGAGGCAGGAAGGCAGTGAGTTCAGAGCCAGCCTGGGCTGCATAGGGAAACCATATCTCAAAAAATAAACAAGAAACCAATCTATTATTGACTTAACTCACTAAAACACATGGAATCATTTTTAAATTCCCTATCATATCCTGTTTTAGGGAAGGCAGATTGATTTTCCTCCCTGTTATAGGTCAAACACTTATTAAAAACAACTGGGTTGAATTTATATATAGGGAATGGATGAATGAGTAATTAGTATTTCAAAGACCCTTTTTGATCTCCAACATTTCAAAATACTGATCTTGATTTTGAATATGGAATCCTATAGAAAAAGTAACTGCTTAGGACTAACCATACAGAAAACCTAATTGAATTCTTGAATGTGTTTAATAATAAATACCTCTGTGAACCTGGGGTAATTCATTCAATCTCATTGGGCCTTGGTTTTATCACTGGAAGCATGAGAAAATTGAACTAAAATTATAGAATGATTTAGAATATGAAGAGATCCCAGAGCTCTAAGTTCTAGTTCATTTCCTTTCCCATTATACTGGGCTGAGTTTAAGCTACTTACAAATTAAAAGATGAATGACCACAACTTTTGAAGTCCTTTCAGATCATGGGAACATGCCTGTCTTTATTCCCCCCTCCCATGTCTCTGGAACTTTCTCTGAGGACTTTTGATCAAAACCCCCACTATATTATGCTGATGATTGTACAACCTTATAAGTATGCTTAAAGCCACTGAATTGTACACAGGTAAGGTATGTGGTATGTGAATTATAACTCCATAAGTAAGGTCAGAATTTCTTTGTTTGCAAATGATTAAAAACCAACTCAAGTGAGAAAGGAAAATTAAGAACCCACATCATTGCAAAATACCACACTAGCTATCCAGGTAGGACAAGATTAGGTCTTACATGGTGACATTCAGCCCACATGCTCACTCCCCTTTCAGCTCTTGTTCCTCTATAGTGGCTTCACTCTCAGGAAGGCTTTCCCCACAGCTGGCTCCTGGCTCTAATGAGCTTACATTTGCACCAAGTTAGTACTGCAGGCAGTAACACCTCTTTCCACATAGTTAAAAGAAGCCTGGAACTGGGTATTGTTGGCTTGGTCCCATGTCTATTAAGTAATAATAGCAAATGCTCATAAATGCTTACTATGTGCTAACCTTCTTCTTATACATCCCATTGATGGGATTCAGGATCATGGCCTGTGAAATATGGCACCTCGGCATGTTGTGTATTTTAAGCTGAAGACATTTGAGGAAACCAGTAGAAGCAAGGAAGGTCAAAATCACCTCACCACTCCTCTCCTGAAGCAGGTCAGAAGCCCCTCATGTGAAAGATGAACACTTTCCTTTCTTTTAAGTTTATTTATTTATTTGCAAGCAGAGAGAAAGGGAAGAAAGAAGACAGAGAGAGAGAAAGGGAGAAAATAGGCATGGCAGGGCCTCCAGCCGCTGTAAACAAGCTCCAGATGCATGCAACGCTGATCATCTGGCTTTATGTGGGTACTAGGAAATCAAACCCGGATGTTAGGCTTTCTAGCCAAGTTCCTTAACTGCTGAGCCATCTCTCCAGCCCCGAACGCTTTCCTTTCTGTGCAGAAAAAAAGAAGTGCCATTGATGCAAAAGATAAGGGGACCCAAACATGAACACGAACAACCCTATGGCATTCCTTCCCGATTGCTACATTTACCTCATACCCCTTGCTTTTTGTCAATGCCATTTAGAAATGAAGAAATTAAGGCACACCAAGGTTAATAACTTTCTCGGGGTCACAGACTATTCTACTGACGAGTAGATTTGAAACTCAGATAGTCTGGTTTACTAATGGTCTTAAAAACCATATGGCTTGCAGTTACTGGAGCTCAGGGAAAAGACTGTTCACAATGGCCAGTGTTGGAGCAAATGCAGTATTTGCAACTGTATTCTCTCCTGATACCCTGGCTTCCAGACCTTTGGGGACAGATTGAGAGAATATGTATGTAAATTATATATACATGTGTGTATAAAATCTATATATAAATACCACATATTTATATAACAGTAATATAAAATATATGGTAGTTTTATACATATCACTTCAAATGTTCGTGACTGTTAGGAAGTAGTTCTATGTCTACCTTCAGCTTCAGACATGACAGCTTTTTCTGCAAGATATTCTCTGTGATACCCACATCACCCTAACCATAGTTGTTTGGAAAAGAAATCTCAGAGTTTGTCCAGCACAGTAAGTCTCAGGGCTGTGGTGATGTGGCTCAGGAGTTAAGAGCCCTTGACACAAACATGAGGGCTTTGCAGGCTGGAGACCATCAGGCTTGACTGCCACATCTATGTAAACATTACATGTGTGTAACCCCAGCCAGAGCCAGAGAATCACTGGAGCTTGCTAACAGATAGCTGCTCTGGATTGAGAGAGGGACCCTGTCTCAAGGAAAGAAATATACGAATAAACAATAAGCAAAGGACACTTAGCCGGGTGTGGTGGCACATGCCTTTAATCCCAGCACTCAGGAAGATCAACATGAATTTGAGATAAATTCAGAGTGAGTTCCAGGTCAGCCTGAGCTAGAGTGAGACTCTACTTCAAAAGCAGAAAGCAAAAAGAAAAGGACACAACATTCTCCTCTGGCCTCCATATGTCCCAAACACCACACACATTAAAAGTTGTAAGTCTTGGGGCTCTTGACTCCAGAATCAGCCAAGCCATGTTAACATTCCAATTAAAGAAAGTTATACCAGTACCACTGTGGCAAGAGATGATTGGCTGTGTCATCAGCAACCTAGGCAAAGGGAGACTTCAAATCCTTCTCTAGAGTATGTCCTAATATAGATGCATCTGCCCATTATCATGGGACCCAAAGATTGAGCTTAACATGAATACCAATTTCAACAAAGGAAGATGCAGGTTTGGAGAATTAAAGGGGTTCTCATCTTTTTCTTATGCTATAAGTAAACTTACATGGATATAAATCTCAAGATGTCAGTTATTGACCATGTGTTTCAGAGTGGTTCACGGGACCACTGGCAACAGAATCACCCATGAGGCTCTTTCTTAGCTGATAATCCTGTATGGTAAGCCCAAGTATCTTCCTTTGTTAAAGCACAAGTGATTCATTCTTATTTCCACTCAAGTTTGAGAATCATTGTGAGTGACTGATGGAAGTTGGCTTAGGATCTTAAATGACACAGGACCTCGGTCTTCATATGAAGGCAGCATCCATGGGAGGAAGTTTCTGTTCGGCTGGAAAAGACGAGGCTTATGCTCTCAGAAGTCATGTTCCAGCAGCTTTCATGGTTGGAGGCTACCTGTAGTGTTCACACCTACTCGTTCTCATGTGCAGAGGTGGTAGTGCCTACATTCACTGTTGGCTCTAAGTAGCAGAGAGAATAGCACTAATAAACTTGCATAAGGGATTTTTCAAATGAAAAATGTGCTTCTACAAATCAAATCCATGACTCAACGGGAACATTACTAATTACGGCAATCATTAATCAACAAGCACTGACCTTTACTGTGCGCTCTGCATAAGGCACTGGGCTGGTGTTATCGCATTCTGTCCCCCTAGTCACCTTACGCATGCCTAGGTACTGATAGCATCTCCATTTTCAGCCAAGAGACTCAGATACAGATGTTAAGTAACATCTTACAGATGTTCCCAGATTACAGAAGTGGGAGCAGAGTTGAGGCTCATGTAGACCAAGTCCAATTAATGTTAGAGTCTGCTTGCTTTTCGCCTTGGAACCATGTTCTTATTCTCTCAACAAGGATAATTATCCTGCAGGAAAAGAGAACACCCAAAACAGCTCTGACTGCAGCAAACATAAGTCTACCATGAAGAGCCTGCGCTTCGCCATCCTGTGAGGTCTAGCAGGTTCTTGTGGCTCAGCTAGCTGCCACCCAAACGAGGCAACTGCTTTCTAGATTCTTCTGGCTCCTTTCATGGGAACACTGGCCTGTACCACCATACCCAGCTTTGGTCTTGGATTTTTGATTGTCGGGCCAGTTTAATTGCTGTTCTAGACCTGCCCTCAGAGCCTTTTTTCTGGGTTATGAAAAGAGATACCATGTCTGGAAGAACCAGTCACAGTGACCTGTCTATAAATGCACAAAACCACACCAAAGCACTTCTACTCAAATTCAGGCGCCTGTTTCAGGTGCAGCTGTGACTTAATACAGCAGGAGATTGAAGGATGCAGGGCTCAGAAATCCATGGAGCAGATGGGGCGTTTGCATAAACCTTGCCATATAAAACAACGGGTAATAGGATATCAGTCATGCTGCTAGACCCAAGCCCAAGGCCAACACTAGCCTGTTTTCCCCAGTATAAAAAGGCTACTAGCATATTTGCTGAAGGGGTCAGAGGATTAAATGAAATAAAAATAAAGCATAAAATGCTCACATGATTTACATGTGTCATAAGTTGAGCTCAATTGAAAACCCCAGTTATTCACTCATTTTTGTTTTAAATAAAATAGTGCTATGGCGAGAGAAAAGGGAAATCTTGCTGCTAAGAATCATGGGAGATATTGTTGCTAGCCATCTTGGAAAACTGCCTGCAGGCCAGCATTTGATCTGGACCCAGAGGGAGGGACTTCTGCAAGGGAGAAGGGGTTGTTCCTTCCAGCAGGACTAACACCCTGCATTGGCATAAAGCCAATAAGAGGAGGGAAAAGGGAAGGGAATGGTGAGAGGCCAGCATGGCTGAGCTGTGGGGAGGAGGGGAGCATGGGTCCAGGGAGGTGGACAAGGTCTCAGGTGATGGTCACGCTCAGGTTTGAGTGTTGAATACTAATGCCACATGGCAGTGTCTTTTAATTTTCTTTCCCGACTTATACTTGTGGTAGATCTTAGCCCGGATGGCTTGGTGACAGAATTCCCTAAAATTTCACAAAGCTGACAGTACCGATTTGGGTGTGCCTGTGACATCCTAGGTCCCCAAACCTTGGGGGGCAGGAAAAGGAAGGAAGACAGTCTCTCAGGAGAGGTATAAGAGGGTGACCCAAAGAGTTATGCTGAGTGGGTGATTTTTGCTGTTATCTGCTTGGAAGTGGGATTGGTTCACTCCCACTCAGAGGTTCTCAGAGCCCAGAATGTTACATAAATGAACTGCCTGATGCATTTGGTCTCTGTAACACTTAATCCACCACCTCCTCCCCCATTCAACATTTTCCATTCTTGTAATGAACAGTGATTGTTGAAGGGCAGGACTTGGCTGTACTAAAATTAAAAGAGGATAAAAAGCCAATTGCTAATGGTTTTCTTCTGTCTTTGTCTCTCTAGCTGGACAAAGCCACATCCACGCATCCACGAGGAGTGGGTAGTTAGGGAGCTGGCACAGGGCTGAGGTCATGTCTACTCTTGCCTCACTGAGGTCTGTCGTGGGAAGATTTAAAGGAGAGTCTTAAGCTTGGCCTGTCTGTGATTAGACCAGCATGACTGGTTTTGCTTTGCTTAGCGAATGCATGGGTCAAAAACACTTGTGGGGCAGGCCGTGGGTCCAGAATTGGTTCATTGTCAGATTCAGGATAAACTGAAAGTATGTCGCATTTTGAGTATTTTCAGAGGGCAGACGTGCCACAAGCTTAGGCCCAGATTAACCTGATTCACAGTAAATCTGCTTCTACAGCACCAGTTGAAGTAATGAAGTAATGCAGGTCTTTGTAAACATAAGATTTTTTTTTCAGACAGGATTTCACTATTGTAGTTGAGGGTGGCCTTGAACTCATGATCCTCTTGCGTGCAGGCATTACTGGTTTGCAAACATATGAGTTTGATAGTGTTAAACTTTCACTAAAATTTTTTTAAATCTTGAATCAGTTGGTGAATGTCTGTGTACATATCCAAGCAGGCTTCCAGGCTGCACAGTTTACAGTATCTTCTATGTAACGCTCTCCTTCAATCATAGTAAACACTTGAGATACCTTGAATTTGTATATAGTATTTCAACCTGTCCTGTGTCGCCTGATTCTGCCCAGAATGGCTGGTATCCCCTTGGTCCATAGGGGATGCCGCTATGAAAATGGATAAGTTACACAAGGTGGTAGGACCAAGCACTGAAGCTAAGGAGTGGCCAGCAGGGTCATTTGCCTAAGGGTTCCCTTTGTGGCCCTTTCTACCATTGCTTCTGAATGAGTATGGCTTGGTTGTTTGGGGGAAGGGGAGTCTTATTTGTTTCTTCTGTTTTGAGACATAATTTGTAGTCCAGGCTGGCCTCAAACTCTTGATCCTCCTGCCTCAACTTCCCCAATTTCTATCTAATAGTTTTGGCCCATGGTTAGCCTTGGGTAACTGAACTTGCTAAAAGTGAAACCATGTGTGACCATGCCCAGTGTATAATTGATTTTTGTAAACTATTTTTTTCAGCTTTCAGGAAATAGGTCATCTTGTATTTCTTTGTTTTGTTAACCCACATGTACACCATTTTTTTTCCCTGTAGATTTAGCCATCTTCTGGGGTATAGTAAGCAAATCTCACACATAACCGAGGTGGTTATAAGCAACAATTCCATATTTCTTAGAAGTGGAAAGCAAGGAAAACATCTTTTCCCTATACTGATTGCCAGCCAACACCCTTAAAGGGGCCGGATGTTATAGATTCAAATTACCATGTTGTCAATCTAAAATGAAGCCTTCCTTAGACACCACCCCTGACCCCTTTAACTAGTAGCCCTACCATCTCCAGCTTTCTCCCCACCTTTAACTAGCAGCTGTCAAAAGTTGGCATTTCCTCACCACCCACTCTCTCATTTCTCTAGTCTGGAAGTTTCTGATAAGATCACCAGTAGTATCTGTGAGAATCAGGTCAGTGGACAGTTTTTTAAAACACAGTTGACCTTGAGAAAGTTACTTTTCTAAGTTATTTGCAAAGTGAGATTAGTGTCTTCCTCCTAGAGCCTCCTCATTAGAGGTCGAAATGAGGTCATTTGTAGGAGGTGCTGAGCACAGTGGCTCTCCTAGGGATAAGAAGCAAAACACACTGGCCACAGCTATTACCAAAACACATGGCTTTGGTTTCCACCACACTGTGCTGTCTTATTTTCCACTCATACCTCTGATCGCCTTTACTCCTACGCGCCATCATGAAATATTTGAGCACAGGGACCAGAAACAAAGTATGCCAGACATATGTATAAAAATGCCATGGTGAAACCCCTGTTTTAAATACTAGCCTGAAAAGTTAATTAAACATAAATTTGAAAAAGAAACATTCAAAAATTTTTATTCTACAAATATCTAGCATATTTCATGTCAGAAATTTTCTTGGTTTTCAGCAGTGAACACACTTCGGTTGTGGCTTTATTACAGGTGGTAACCTTTAGTAATTATTTTAGGGATACCCCAGATGATAGTATATATATAAAATAGAAAACTCCTTACTCAGGGAGAACATGTTCCAGTACCCTTTATGGGTGCCTGAAATGGCAAATAGTATTGGACTACGTTTTCCCCCATATACACATACCTATGATAAAGTTTAACGTATATATTAGGGACTATGAATAATAGCAATAATAAAATGAAAAAATACCAATATATTATAATCAGATTGCCAAAACTTGTACTTTGAGGTCATTATTAAATGGAATCCGGATTACTTAACCAAAGAAGCCACTCTGTAGTTGAAACAGCTCCTGCTGACTGATAGGCACGTAGTACATAGAGTGTGGATGTACTGGACAGAGAGATGATTCATGTACTGGCCAAGAGCAGGATAGCTCAAAGCAGGAAGATTTCCATCTAATAGTTTTGGGCATTTCATCATGACAAGGAAAGCATAGCAGGAGAAGACAGCCAGATGTCACATCCCTTCATCAGCCGGAAGGAAGGAAGGAGAGTGAACTCAATGTGACAAGTAGGGCTGGAATATAATACCCCCAGATCCTCCCCACCCCAGCAACACATCTCCCCCAGCATGGCTCTACCTTCCAAAGATCCTGCAAACCTACCAAACAGCAATACCATCTGGAGATTAAGTATGGGACTTAATCACAACACATGAGGCTATGGGGAACATTATACATTCAGACCACCACCCACAGATGGTTTAACATATACCATAGCATATATTCATATATATTATTTGTACTTATTATACTTCTATAATGTATATTATACATTATTATATACATATATTTATAGTAATATATGATCTATTTGAAGTCATATAGCATAGAAGATGTTATTAAATTTTAGAAAGCAGGGAAAAGGGAATAGATGAGTGTTACACTTGAAAATGAAATGATGATGGACATCCTCACCATTTGGCTGCAATAGTCAACTAAAGTCTAAAAGGAAGTGGGGGAATGATACACACGGAATACCAAGAAACAGACCATTCCAATTTAAGATCCTTGAATTAAGAGGATACTGGATCCATGTCTCTGCATCTGTCCCAGACAGCCTTACTTTCCGTCTGGTTCCTTGTCCCCTCTTCCAGATCATCTGTCTTGGAATATCATCTGTGCATCCACAACTCCTTAACCGAAGTCTCCTGTTCCTATGTCTCTGACCACCAGCCTTATCGTTTACTTCCAGCTACACATGGGTATAGCCCTGGTATGCCCATCTATGCCCACCCTCCTCCATACCCCTCTGGACCCTCTAGGACTTGCCTTTCAGTCTAGATGACACCCAACCAGCTGCTTGAGTTCTCTTTAAAGTTTACCTCTTTTAAGACTCACATCCATGGAACCAACCAAATCCTGTTGTTTCTGTCCATAAGCATGAGTCTCCTGCAGCTCTCTGTTCAAAGCCTCCCTCACTTCTGACCTAGCCTAGAGCAGTGGCTCCTGCCTGTGACTGCACCTGCTTGCCCTTCCTGCTGCAGGTGAGGTTGTCAAGCGATCCTCTGCACACAGAGGTAAAAGTGTGTAGGAGCAGTGGAATGAAAATCTTTCTAAACTGTGCTTTCCTCCTAACAGGGAAAAGCAACAGTGGTCAACTGTGAACTTCAAAAATGGAAAGAGACCTCCAAAGAGGGCTGGTGAAATCAGAGGACAGGAAAGATGAAATAATTTTGTGACTATTCATACTGGGCTTTTTGCAGCCTGCATTTCATTTGGCCCCGTTTGATGAAGCAATGGCTTCATACACCTAATCCATAAGCACTCATAATGTGCTCTCACTGAATCAGGATAGTGATGGTAGAAAGAATCTTCATAAACGTCCAAAATCTAAACTCAAGTTCCTCCTCCCAGGATTGCCATCCAAAGCCACAAATACAGTAAGTGGAGTTGGTTACTGTGACACCAGTAGGTCTTGTATAATCATGCCCAGGAGACGAAGGATAGGTTCCCAGTTTCCACTGGGTTAGGATGTGCTTGAGCCTGCCAAGCTTTTTCATGTGTCCAGATGATCAACTTCCTTTTGAAAGGCATGGCTCCTTTTCTTCAGGAAATGCGTGTTTCTACCAGGACACAGTGAGATTTAAAATGCCAAAGGAAGTAGCTTTGAGTAACCACATATACCCTTGGCACCCGAAGAGGTTATCTAAGATTAAAAAAGAATAATTACTGGGTCTGCCATTATACCATTCTCATTTGCCAAACTACAGCAAGGTTTTTGTGCCTGGAATTTTTTTTGTTCTTAAAAAAAAATCCTGCCTAATTATGGACATAATGGCATAAAAACAAAAGAAGCTCTTGCCTTCCCAGTTTCCATTCTACCGAAGATGACCCAAGGGCAGACTTAGATTTTCTCAGTGATTTAAAGAAAACTGAACATTATTCAGGAAAAATAGCTTTGATCTCAGACTCTGAAATTATATATTGAATGTGAGTGCAGCACAAAACGTCTCCCATTGAGTGTTACCTGCTGCCTTTTAAAAACTATTATGTATGCCACTGGCTCCCAAGAAAAATAATGACAGATGCCCTTTAAGCTGTTTTTATGTCTGCGCTAATAGGTCAGACTGGTCTAATCCATCATGCAATGCAGATTTACCATATGGAGATCTGAGTCCCACTTTCTGGTCCCAGAATTTTGGGTCAGAAGATGAAGCAATGTCCTCATATACCTAATCCAGCAAAATAGTGTTCCTTATAGTATAATTAATATTCCTCAGAATGTGCTCTCTCTTTGTGAAGTACGTGGCCACACAGAACCCTAACCTGGCCAGCTAGCAGCAGGTGCCCACAATAACTGTAGTGACTCCATCCTCTTCTCCCTCCTCTTCCTTCAGCTGGGCCATTTAGTTGAAAGTTATTTTATATATCTCACCTTTAGTTTCTTTATCAAAAAGGAAAATGTTGGGTGTGGTGGTGACCACCTTTAATCACAGCTCTGGAGGAGGAGAAGCAGAGGTAGGCAGATCACTGTGAGTTCAAGGCCAGCCTGGGACTATAGAATGAGTGCCAGGTCAGCCTAGGCTAGATAAGACCCTACCTCAAAAAGCAAGCAAGCAAACAAACAAACAAACAAAATTATGGACCACACATTTGTTCTGGAAAGTTTTACAAGTCTAAGCTTTGAAGACATGCATAAAGGAATGATTCTGAGTTGCAAAAGACTATTAGTACCAAACTCAGATGTCTATTTGATCTGACAATATGTACCAACCATGAATTGGGTCTATTCTTTATGTGAAAGAAATTTTTCCAAGAATAAGTTAATTAGAAAAATCCAGAAAGCATTACAAGTTTTTTGCTTTCACTTTAAAAGAGCAATGACATTCCATCTCCTGCAGTCTTGAAATGAGGAAATGGAGGAATGTAAATATTGATTGGAATAAGAATGGAGCAAAGAGAAGCTGGCTTTGTCTTTTGGTGGGTGGCGACACATCTATGGATCCTTGTTTGCACTAAGCATTTAATAATCCCATCTGTTGAAAACACGCACTTGGAGGTGCTTTGAAATTGCTATACACTACCTAGGAATTGGCAGGGAAGTAATCTTGGAGAGATTCCAAACTCGGAAGCAGACCAAAACATCCAGTATAAATCAATATGTAATTATGCCATCCCATCTTTGGCCACAGCTCCTTATCTATATTTATTTAAGCACAACGCAGACTTGTAGCACCAGAACCTAGGGTTGCCGAGGAGTCCTTTGCTAACTTCAGATTCAAATCTTGGGGGTACTATTTCTTTGACCTAAAGAATCCATGGACATTGGGAGAACTTCCCTCTGCTTGCCAGTTGCTATGGCATTCCCATTTGTCTCCCAAGTCCTGTTAGATGGATTATATTTCATTTCAAAAATTAATCACTGAGTCTGATTTAAAAAAAAAAAACCAAACTTGATGCTTCCTCTTCCTTCCTCTTTCAAAGCAGTGATCTGCTTGGTTGGACATGCTCTGGCTTCCCATTCATAGCAACGCCATTGCAGGATGGTGTTACCTCTCCATTGAGTGTCTGTTTTCCTAGCTGAACTTCTTTCTATAGAAATCTCCATCCACCAGCTTCCCTTGCCCCCCACACCACCTCTCTGTTCCTCTACCCACACAACTCTGCATATATGCTTTACATGGAGGGATGGCACTCTGAGAACCGTAGCTGCTCTGAGGAGAAATGACTGGGGGGTTCAGTTAGAGCTGTCAGAGCCATCATTACCTCCAGAGTTATCTCTTTTGATGAGATTCTTTATGTAACCCTTTCTTTATGTAAAATTAGATTAGGAGTTTAAGAGAATACCTAATCAAAATGAACAGTTTGCAACCAGAGAAATCAGGGTTTTCTTTTCCTGGGGCCAAGGAGCTTCTCTGCGGGTGTGAGGTCCCTCCTGTCTCCCTGCTCCATGTCTCACAGCATGGCTAGTCACGTGGGATTTCGAAGTGAATTATCACAAAAGCAGTATTTTGGAATGAATTGTGTCACCCTAAAATTCCTATCTTGAATCCCAGTACCTTAAATGTGGCTGCAATTGGACTTAGAACCCGTAGAGAAGTTAAAATATGACAGTCACATAGGTTGTCATGTGGTGTGTCTGGGACATACTGAGATACAGTAGATGTGTTGGAGGTGTGTGGAGAACATGTTGGGACAGAACAAGGAGGGTGCCGTCTCTAAGCCAAGGAGAGAGGTCTTGGGAGAGGCCAATTTTGCAGCCATCTGGTTCAGGGGCCTTCAGATTTTCCAGAACTGGAAAATAATAACCTCTCAGTCTGTGGTATTTTATTACAGTGGCCCAAGCAGACTCATCCAGTGAGTTAGCAGTGCCGGCTCCATGTCCTGAGACCATCCCAGGACAAAAGAGAATATGAGACAGCAACTCTCGAAAATAGGGTGAAATCATGCTCAGATGTATGTATGACTCTAATTCAGTAGAAGTGACCGGGAATAAGTGTGATATGTAATGTGTGTCAGACCTTCCTTCATTAACAAAGGAAAAAAATATCACCACTTAGCTTATGCATGCAAAAGTTTGAACCTCTGAGGCATCCAGATATAGTTGTCACCGCACTAATGACACTGACTGTTCAATGGCCTGTAGATGGGATGATGACCCTTAGGTTGGGGTGAAGGAGACAGAACTGAGCAGGACTCGGTGAACACTCAAATGGAGGTGTGGGGGAGGGGTTGTGAACAGCACAAGGCCAGGTACCATTCATGAAGTGTGGTTCTAGCTTCATGCGGGTACTTTAAAGAAGTTATCAGGGGCTAGGGAGATGGCTCACCTGTTAAAAAGTGCTTGCTGGAAAAGTTCAATGGCCTGGTTTTGATTCTCCAGCACCCACGTAAAGCCACATGTGTGCATGTGACTGGCATTCATTTGAAGCAGCAAGAGACTCTAGCATTCCCCACACATGCAAATAAATAAATATAGATAAATAAATACAATTTGAAAACAATGAAGTTGTTAGAAATTCCCTCACGGTATTTGGTTGCCTCTACCTCAGTTCTAAAAGTTTGAGCTTTATAAAGCCATAAATGCTTATGCTGTATTCAGTATATTCAAGAAGAAAAACATTATGGTTTACATACCCTTATTATGTAAGCATCTTCTAGATCAGTTCTTTGAAAACATCATATCTGTTCATTTTTATTTCTGTTGATTTGGTGCTATTTATGTTTATTGATAGATAGGAATAGTGGCCATCAACAGATAATTTATGTGTTCCATAGTCTATTTGGAATTCTCAATGGGATTGAAAGTAGGGTGCATAGTTTTCAGAGATGAGAAATTGGACCTTAACTTCTTGTTTGTTTGTTTGTTTTTCAAGGCAGGGTCTCACTCTGGCCCAGGCTGACTTGGAATTCACTATGTAGTCTCAGGAACCTTAACTTTTCATTTGGGTTTTGTGTTCAGTGATCCATTGCAATTTCACCTTTTCCCTTGTGAATTTCCAATTGACTCCATTTCCTGCTGCTCATGATGCAGCCTCTGGACCAGACAACTTCCATAGTTGTGCGACTCTGTCTCTGAGCCTTCTCTTCATTGGTCTGCATCCCTACTCCCAGTCGTGTGAACTTAATCACTCTTGTTAGGAAGACATCCCCCTTGATAAGGAGGGTGCAGCCTGCATGCCCCTATCCATCATACTTTTTTCTTTTGGTGTGTGTGGCATTTGTGTATATATGGTACATGCATATGTGTATGCAGATGCACATGCCCTGTGCACACACATGCAGAGACCATATATAAACATCAAAGGTCACAGGCATCCCTCTATTGTTTTGCCCTACTTCCCTAAGAGAAAGTCTCTCACTGAACCAGGTTGTTTATTTTTATTTTTATTTTTAAAGTTAGATTGGTCGACCAGAGACCCTTGGTGATCTTCCTGTCTCTCTGTCCCCTTGGCACTGGGGTTATAGGCACACGTGGCATTCACACCCAGCTTGGTTTTCTGTGGGTGCTGTGGATGGAGTAAGCTCACTTTCCCACTGAGCCATCTCCCCAGCCCCCATCATGCTTTTCCTTCTCATGTTGTCTTTTCTCTTCCATTAAAGTTAAAATAAGCTTGTCTGCTTTTAGGAAAAGCTCTTTTGACTGAGTCCTGTTTCATCTATTGACTGATTTAGGAAAACTGACATCTGTGTGATAATGCATCCTCCCCAAGTACAGAATACCTCAATATTAGGTTTAGGCTTTCTTTCCTAGAAAAATGAATGTTTAAAACATATCAGTATACATAGTATTCAAATCCTCAAACATTTAGAGAGGGATTTCCATTCCAAGAAGCATGCTGGAAATGGATGGATTTTTTTAAAATGAGAAAGTCCTCAGTTTCAAAAAAAAAAAAATCACAACCTACCAAAAGGGAATGTGGCCTATATATACACTGTTAAATATAAACCAGACCATGATAATACTGTGCTAACATTGTATATAACTTCCTTCTTGGGAATGAATATTAATTTTAACTTGAAGAATCCCTTGGGAAAAAGAACTGTATAATACTAGTTTTAACGTGTTTATAGGTTAAATTGTATTTGTCTCCTGTTACATAATGAGATGTAGAGGATGCTTGTCAAGTTTTCATGTTTCCTATTTTGATAACTAAATCAAATGGAGTTTGCTGCTTATATTAACACGTAGCCAATCTAAAGATGATATTATCTCAAATCAAAAACTCAAATGCTCCCAAGTCTGAAACCACAAGGAGTTATTTGTGCACTTGACTTGATGTGGTAGGGTGCAGTCAAAATGCAGGCTGTTAAAAATATTGCACAAGTGGGCTGGAGAGATTGCTCAGTAGTTAAGGCACTTGTCTCCAGTGCCTAAGGATCTGGTTCAGTTCCCCAGTGCTCACCATAGCCAGATGCACAAGGTGCCACATGCATCTGGAGTTCATTTGCAGTGGCTGGAGACTGGTGCGCCCACTCTCTGTCTCTTTATTTCTCTCTCTCTCTCTCTCTTTCTCTCTGTCTCTTTGTATCTCTTTGCTTACAAATAAATAAATCAAATATTTTTAAAATATTGCACAAAATTACCTTCAGGATATATGTCTATACATATATATGTATATATATATATCCTATTATATATTATATAATAATATATGATATATCATGTTATATATAAAATTACCTTCAGGATATATATGTATATATATACATGCACATATATATACACATACATATATATACATATATATCCTGAAGGTAATTTTATATATAATATGAGACAAATGAGTTTTATGTTTGGACTTGGGTCCCACTCCTAAGATATCTCATTATGTCTATACAGATATTGCAAAATTTGAAACCCTTTTGGTTGCAAACATTTTAGATAAGATACTTAACTTGTATTAATGAGATATTTTGCATCTTTCTTGGTACTAATCTTTAAGGTATAAATGAAGTAAAATTTAAAACTGAACTCACAGTCACAGTGGGCCTCTTTAAAGTACTCACATAGGGCTGTTATCTGTGATGCAGCTTTGTACAATCACTTATACAATTAACCTTGACACTGAAATGAGGGAAATGTTTATGTACAACACTTTAAGTAAGTGTGCATGAACCTGGTTTGTGAACAATGTAAATCCTGGTTGTTATTCTCCATGTACCTCTGATATTCTTATACTTTTTGGACTGAAGGGTGGGATTCCATTTGTGAGAAGATTAGGTGGGAACAGTGAAGAGTGGGGGATACCTTATTTAGCAGAGCATCGTCTAGAGAGTAACTTGGCATCAGGAGTGTCAGAAACTGCAGTGAAATCACTGGCTTCTGTTTCTTTGGGCAGGGTGGAAAACCACAATCAAACTATGTAAACTGGCTGGCATCTTCTTGAATCTTTCCTTTGTCCTTCTGTTACCTCCAGAGGTCCCTTTTAGCAATTGAAGAGAACATTATTTGTCATTATTATTGTTTTAACTACTAATGACCAACCCTACTGCATATTGCATTGTGATAACATCTGAGAAGTCCTTCCTACGTGTGTGCTGTGTGCACGGAGATGGTTCTGAAGCTGTGACTGGCACAGCATTCTTCTTTGGTGAAAGACATTTTTTTATAATGGAAGGGAAATCAATGGAATGTCAGAAATATTAATTGGGTATACATGAGCCATAGCCGATCTGGGAAAAAGCAGTGAGAAATATTAGAACTGTAGAGTACCTTTCAAAGCTGTCAACTAGGACAGTGCATACTTCTAAATACTTGCAGGAAATGGAATCTTCACTTCCAAAGTGATATGAGAGTTAACTTGTCATTTTTTTGAAATTTGACATGTAAAACCCAAAATCTAGAAGTGCTCGGAAATGATAGAAAACATTTACAGAGAGCCCTCAAATGAAGGATAAAGTGATAATGATGTAATTTTGACTATTTAAAAGCCTTATTCGTTTTCTTTCTTCAGAGGAAGAGCAAAAATCAAAATGCCTAGAATGTAGAAATAATCTTCATGGGGTTGTTAGGAATAGTGGCTGTTCATTAAACTGCTTGGGAGAAGCAGAGATACATTGAGCAAGGGGTAGAGACAAGTTAAATTCATGCGAATTTAATGTTTAGTGATGGGGACCTGAAACACACTGAGATTTGTCCCTCTTCATACTTCCATTAGCACCAGCATTGGCTTTTGGCCAAAAGACAGTTCACTGTTTAATAGGTACAGTTATCCTCACTCTACAGTGAGTAAACTGAGGCCTATAAGAGTTAAATAAAGTGGGTCATCCAAGGATATACACCCAGGATGTACAAATGATATCTAAGGTAAAACAAATGAGCCATGGGATCATCTTGACCTGTGATTTACACACTACTTTCTCAATTATTGGCTGAATACCTCTGCTTGGATCACTTAATCTGCTCAAAGGCCCTGGTTGCCACTCAGTAAAATGGGAAAATAATAGCATCTCCCATCACAGAGAGTTGGTGTTCTTGAAATGCCTGTGTGCATGATGCCAGTTAAATAAGAACCAGCTGTCATGGACTGGCTCCATGCTAAGTACTATAAAGATGTCGTGAGGAAGGTAGAAGAAATAAAATTTTTTTTCTTACTCTTTACTAACAAATGTTTCAGACCTCTGCTGACCATTCTGTAGATGGGGGGGTGGGGCATTTGTGCAGGGGTTTTGCTGCTCTGTAGCAGTCAGAATTCTTTGTCTACATAACAGAAAGACCCTGCTTTGCAAAATGAGGTAAGGTAATCGAGTCTCCATGAACATTTTCACGCAGGACATTTTCTTTCTGGAACAGATGGCTGTTCTTTCCAGACGGGGCCTGTGGCCACTGTCCATGAACGTTCTTATATGTGTGTCCTGGATGCCAGATGACCTGTAGGATGTACACTGAGGAGTAGAGCAGCCAGGTATGAGAATTCATGGTGGTCTAAGTCATTGTCATCACTAAAAGTCATAATACTGTTCCACTACTATCAATCTGGTAGGATTATCCTGACTATGTAACCATATTTACTCATATAACTTTTCCTGTATTATCCTATTTCAGGGTAGATTCTTAGAAGTGAAATGATGTTGATGGATATATAGAGGTAAAAAGAACTTTTCTGTATGAGAGTGAGTATCTGGGAATGGAGGGGATTGAAGAGTGGTAGGAAGGGATAAGGTTCACTCCTTTCTTCACAGGTTTGCAGAGTGGCATGGTGGCACTGGTGTGGGCAGATGGCAAGGGTTGGCTGGGGTCCAGAGCCAGACTCAATCATGGGTAGGGGCTCTTGTTTTCTCCTAGTGCCATTACAACATTTATGAAGATGAAATACGGCACTGAAGTACATCCTCCTCAAACTGGACACTTTCTGGAGTACTAGCATAAATTCTCAAAATCTCTCTGAAAGGAAAAAAAAGTGTCACATGAATACAGGCTTGGGGTTTGGTTTTGTCTTCCACAGACATTTACAGAACTCCTATTTTTATCTTTAAAAAATTATTTATTTATTTGCAAGCAGAGAGACAGGGGAGAGAGAAAGAATGGGCACACCAGGGCCTCTAGCCACTGCAAACAAACTCTAGATGCATGTACCACTTTGTGCATCTGGCTTTATGTGGGTACTGGAGAATCAAACCCCAGTCATTAGGCTTTGCAGGCAAGTGCCTTAACCACTGAGAAATCTCTACAGCCCCCATGCTCTTGTTTTGAAAGTGCTCCCTTTGTAGTATTTCATTCTCAACAACACTGCTGTTATCCTCAGCTTACAGATGAGAGAACCAAAGCTTTGTGTTAATTAGTATTTACACCAAGGTTGGACTCCAGTGTCCCATTCTGCCTCCTGGGAACAGTACAAGATCATTTATACCTGAATGTCGGGGTGATTCAGGAAGAAAGAGATGATCATGGAGGAGAGTGGAAGAAGGGCATCAGCAGGCAGCATCACCCTGTGCATGGGACTATGACCCGGGCTGTTTCAAACCTCTCTTCACATTTCTTTGGCAGTTTCATTTCACACTATGCTTACAAAATGAGTTGGTAAAATACAAAATGCATCCACAAACACTATGTTCCTGGCTTGTGGCTAGTGCACCCTCTTGATTCAGGATGGGATTTATGAAAAAGATGACTCCTGGGTTGGCCATTCTAAGAACAGAGTCAGTGAGAGAGCTCCAGAGTGCTGCTCTGTCTGTGGTCGCATGAAAGAGGAAGCCACAGCATCCAAATTCTAGTTACACATTTAACTGAATGCAACACTCTGTGCCTAGTGCAAAGGAAGGCATTTTTAAATTCTTCATTGTCTGTGTCTGTCTGTGTAGGTGTGCATAGCATGGGGTGTGTGTGAAGGTCAGAGGACAACTTCTAGGTGTCTGTGTTCTACCTTCTTGTTAAAAAATATTTTATTTATTTATTTGAGAGAAAGAAAGGGAGATAGATAGATAGATAGATAGATAGATGATAGATGATAGATAGATAATGAGTGTGGGCCCACCAGGGCTTCCTGCCACTGTGAATGAACTCTCCAGGCATTTGCACCATTTTGTGCATCTGGTTTTATGTGGGTACTAGGGAATTGAACCCAGGCCATCAGGCTTGGCAAGCAAGTGCTTTTAACCGCTGTGCCATCTCTCTAGCCCCCCAGCTCTATCTTCTTTGACACAGAGTCTCTTGCTGCTACAAAAGAACTGCCAGACTGCAAAAAAGAAAACAGTTGGATTAGCTTCCCTGGCTCCACCTCCCATTGTCATAGGTCCATTGGGATCCCAGGTACATACACCACTTTGCATCTGGCTTTAGTGTGTGTTGGGAATTGAACACATGAGAGCAGAATTTACAAGCATACATCTTTGACCATTGAGTCATATCCCTCAGACAAAGGAAGACATTTTTTATCAGTTTTTCTAACCTTGTAGACTTTGGGGAAACTACAATCACGGGTATCTAAGAGTCATGTACAGTAACTGGATAGCTGAACTTGGCTTCTAAATGGCAGGGTCAGGTGGTTAGTTATTACAACTCTCATTGTGCAGTGACCTGTGTGGATGTGACTATAAATCAAGGAATCAGACCAAGGTCATAGCCTCCAAACAGTAAAGCACCTTGAATTTGTAGAATTGTCTACTCAGCCTTACAATATGAAATCATGGCAAACAATTCAGGGTGGAGGGAGTCATTTGAACCTGATCAAATCCATGAACTTTTATATGTACTCCCAACCAAATCAATGACTCAGTCATTAACTATTTGTGTGACAAAACCTTATAGAATCATTGCTTTGGGTCAGGCACTGCACTGGCGGCTCCGGGACACTGGCCCGTGGCCTGGAAGTCACTCATAGTTGACTTAGGTTGAGACACAGCATACAGTGTGGCCAGGGACACACATGATTATTTACCCTGGGGATCTACAGCCACGCACTTCTCTGATGCAGCAAGGGGGTGGTACACCGGAAGAGCTCTGTTTTGACATTGACAACTTCTCCATAGAGAAATCCACATACCAACCACTCCAGTATACTGTGCTTTCCGAATCTAAAGCTTTTCCTATATATAAATATAAAAGAATGAATACAAATACATCTAAATTCAAATACATTTTAAGCTGGGCATGGTGGTGGTCATCTTTAATCCCATCACATGGAAGCTGAGGTGGGAGAATCACTATAAATTTGAGGCCAGCCTAGGCTATGACTGTTTACTTTAATATTATTATAGGTTCAGGTACAATTATAAGGAATAATACAGAGATCAAACATACCCCTTACCTAGTTTAGTACAAATGCTTTATTAATATTGACTTAACTAACACTCAGAATTCCCAATTTTACTTGATTTTAAATCAGATTATATCTCCTCCATGCCATGGTAGATTGAAAATATCCTAGCTTTAGACACAATATATTGAAGAGTATAGGTTGGGATGTGGCCATGTGCCTGACAGGATGCTAGGGCTCTCTGCTTCTGCCCAGTATAGCAAGCAAATATGGAAGTGGGTATTGCTATCCCAGGACAGCATCAAAATTCAAAGCAATTTCTACTTGACGTATGTTCATTTTGCAACTTGAAGAATCATATGTTAAGCCACCATAAGTTGGGACCATGTATACATATCTCAGTGTTCACGTGTGTGTTTAGTTCTCTGCTGCTTGGTCACACGTCAAGGCTCTAACCACCAGCACTCTGGTGGCATCGGATGGTCTGTCACCACCCTGGTGGGCCCTTCAGTAACTATCCTCATTGTCCACCTCCAACTACCCTTGCAGGTGCTGGCAATTACTCATTTCATCTCTATTGTTATAATTTTATTGTTTCAAGAATGCAACATAGAAGAAATCATAATGTATGTAAACTTTTGTGGTTGGATTATTTTTTCACTGAGGTAATTCCTTGGAGACACTCCTGAGTTACTCTTTGGTTGTTGACTTGTGTTCTATGGTATGTTTGTTCACCTGTTAGCACATCTGGGCTGTTTCCAGTTTCTGCTGTTATCAATAAACCTGGTGTGAACATTTGTGGACAGGTATCCATGTAAACACATTTTTTTCTTCTGTGGGATAAATTCCCAAGAATGCAATGGCAGGGTCATACGATATTAGCCTATTTTAGCATTATGAAAATTGCCAACTACTAGGCCTGGTGGTACAGACCTGTAATTCTAGCTGTTAAGGAGGCTGAGACAGGAGGGTCACAAGTTTAAGACTAGCCTGGGCAACTTAAAGAACCCTGTCTTCACAAAAAAAAGTAAAAGAAAAAGAAAGGGTTAAAGACATAGCTCATACTTGGCAACCCTCAGTAACAACACACTTGGGTCAGGAGAACCCGGCTGAAGACTGGGCTATCCATGGTCCCCTACCACAAAGACTGATACAGACGGCCCACGGAGGAGGATATCCAGCTGACTGGGGATGGGGAAGGGGGGCAACGGGGAATTGGGGATAACAACTCATGGTTGGCCCACTAAACAATGTAACTCATTATGGACAATATAGAAAAAAAAGACATAGCTCAGTTGTATAGTACTTACCTAGTATGTATGAGGCCCTAGATTCAATCCATAGTCCCATAAAACAACAACAACAACAAAATCCAACTTCCAAACTGCTCTACAAAGAGACTGAATGGCTTTACATTTCTATCAGCAATGTCTGAATTATCTAGTATTTAGTTATATAACTCTTATTTTAGCTATACTGATAGGCATATAGTGACATCTCCTTGTGGTTTTGATTTGCATGAGGCTAATTACAATTTGCATCATGATAGCTAATGATGTTGGACATATTTTCATGTACTTATTTTCCACCCATCTATCCATGTCAAGGAAATGTATGTTCATAACTTTTACCCATTCTTAATTGGATTGGTAGTTTTATACAGCTGAGTTTTGAGGATTCTTAATGCATTCTAGATTATCCATCCTCATTACATATGTGGTTATACTGCTATTTTCTCTTCATCTATATCTTGTCTTTACATCATCTTAACAAGATCTTTCACAAAGCAATAGTTTTATTCATATAGCTTCAAGTCTGTGGGGGAAGGCAAACAGGATCTTTGAAGGCTGCTTGTAGAATTTTCTTTGATAATCACCGCGCTTGAGAAATCAATTACATGAAATGGTTGTATTTGCTAAAAAGGGAGTTTTGGAAGGCATGTTTACAAGCCTATTGAGTTTCACTTGCATCTTCCTACTTTCATGTGAACATTGTTTTGTTTTGATAGCAAAATATTGCCAAGTGAAAGAGAGTTTTGGGCTTCTGTGCCAGATAATTCCTAATGGTAAATAAATAGCAGGAATAGTTTCGTTATGGTCATATGGAACATGCTACGCTCAAAATTAAATGTAAATGTTAAGAGTGGAATTTTTACTTGCAGTTGGCTGTAAACCAAAATTAGAGAATCTTATTTCCAACAGGCCAGGAATCTGATCACCAATACAAACTTAAAAAAAATTTGCTTCAGCATGCATTCATTTCAAACTAGTTGAATAAAAGTTTAAAATTTGATTTATTCATGCATTCTTTTACTTTCTCTGTCCTTAAATCCTTAGGGGGAAAACTTAATGGGATTTTTTTTTCAGTTTTATGAAAACTTTTCCCAAAAGGGAGCTCTTCCCTGAATAATTTAATTAAAATGGCATGAAATGAAATAGCATTTTTCTTCTCCTGCATTTTCATCTAACAAATCAGACTTGCTTTGTGTTTCCTTTCTTCTGTCACTTGTGATGACTTAGCAAAACTGAGAGGTGAGAGTCCTAAGAAGAACATGTCTTCCCTGGTCCTACCTCCATGTCAAGGACATGGCTACTTCAGCATCTGTAATTGGGTTTTGGGGACATGTCTCCCAGAGTAGATGAGATGTCTCTCAGGGGTGTTATAGTCATTTGTGTTCCAAACATCAAAAATAGGGCCCGGATGGTGGTTTGAATGGAATGCCCCATAGGCTCCTGTGTTTTGAATGCTTGGTTTCCAGCGGCTGCCAGTTGGAGGGGATTGTGCAGCCTCAGAAGGTGGAGCCTTACTGGAGGAAGTGTGACACTGGGGACAAACCTCAACGCTTATTAGTCCATCTCATTGTGTGCTCAGAGCTGGCTCACTCAGACTACTTCCTTCCAGCCAGCATGACAAGACGTGATGCCCGGCTATCTGCCATGCTTTTCCTGTCATGATGAAACTTCCCCTTGAAACAAAGTTAAAGTACTCTTTTCTTCCATAGCTGCTGTTGCTTGGGCGTTCTGTCTCAGCAATGGCAAAGTAACTGCAACAGCCTGTCACATCAAAGATGCTCAGTGAAGAACTAGAAACTTCACAAACTTCAGTAACTACTCAGTTCTGAAAATGAATAACATCATTGTTCAGGAAATTTTTATTATTCCACCTCTGTGATGGCAAAAACTATCTTTTGCTTATATCTTAGTTATGTTTTAAAACACCAATATCCATAAAGCACATATTGAATAAATGTTGAAATTACCCTATCCATCCAACCATTCATTCATTCATTCATTCATTCATCCAATAAGTATATCTTGAATACTATGTCATGAACTGTCAGGAATATACACACTTACCAAGAAGAAATAGTCCTTTCCTTCAAGTAATTTATAATTTAGAGAGGGGAATAGAAATTATCTCCTGAAATATTTAATTAATATAAGCTATTGTACCTTTTGTATTTAAAATCAGCAATATAGCAACAACTAATGTAACGGCTCACAAGAGACCACCAGACATAGACTGACCAGGGAAGGCTCTAGCTAGTGGCTTGAGAAAACACGCCCCACTGGAATTCTCTGCTCATTCTCCTTCTATTCATGCTGTCCACCGTTCTTGCCTTCTCTTGAAATGCTGCCCTTGTTGTCTACTTTCTGCCCATACCTATCATTGAATGTGGTTTTATTCAGGATTCTATGGGTTAAAGGAGTCAGAAACTTGTTTCTTAATAGCCTAAGCCAAAAGGGAATGTGGAGCTGTGGAGACAGCTCTGTGGGAGGTTCCTGAGGTGCAAGTATGAGGACCTGAATTCAGATCCCAGCACCCATGTAAATGCTGAGGGAGGAGGTGCACACAGTAGTTGGGAGGTGGAAACAGGCAGGTCCGCAGGGCAAGATAGCTAGCGAGACTAACTGAATCAGTAAGCTGTAGGTTCAATGGGAGACCCTGACTCAGTAAATAAAGTAGAGAGAGCATGACCTAGGGAGACACACACCATCAACCTCTGGACTCCTCATGCACACACACACACATCCCTTCCCCAAAGAGGAATGAACTATTGTATATCACTGAAAAGAGGGTCTAGGTATGATTGATGTGGTCGACCCGCTGCTAAGAGAGCTCATGGCAACCTCCCCCATTCCTGCCTGAACAGACTCCTTTGGCCTCAGCCTGACCAGATGTTAGTGATAGTGGTGACATCAGTTCCCGGCTAGGTTTGAGGAGATTTGGCAGTTTTTGCTTTTAGTCTCTTGGAATCTGGCCACCATGTAAAGGAATCCAACTACCTTGATGGAAAGAGGAACCTATGGAAAATGAGAGCCTATTTAATAGTAAAAGATTGAAATTTAAAATATGTAAACATAAACGTAGACACTGAAGTCTGGCCAGTCCCAGCCATTCCAGCTACCTCTATTATAGTGAGTGGAGCTACCTCCAGTCCCAGGAAAGCCACGGGGAGTAGAGGAAAACCACCTCGTTTGGAGGGTCTCCTACATGGCAGAGTCATGAGCATATTAATGATAGTTATTGGTGTGAGCCAGTACATGATACAGTGGTTTATCCTTCAGCAACAGGTCGTGGGGAAAGCTGCAGCTAGTGCTCTAAGAATTCAGTAAGGAATCTCTCTTCCGTGGATGCCTCTGCTTTCCCAGGGAGCTGTATCTCCACAGAAGCAACAGTGTTCAGCATGGCTGACATGGGCCCAGCTTAGCAATACCCAGTGACAGCACAGCTCTTTCCCAGAACTTCCAGCAAGTCTCTAAGTCCTGTGACCCTCTGGTCTAAGAGTAGGAGGAAGTCTGCCACACCTAAAGCACAAGAGTTAAAAGCAGAGCTGTAGGTCCCCCAAAGGCAACCTAAGTAACTGGATGCTGTGCTGGCAAAACCAGTGAGTATACACCACCAAAGTCACATGGAATCCTGCCTCTTCTAGGAAAAGGATGCACAACACTTTAAACCTGCTCCTTGGTGCTGAGCTTTTGTATGCTACCTTGTTTTCCTTACACCTAGAAGTAAAGTCTTAGTTCACACCCTAGGTGTGAACCGTTGAGTTCTTCACTGTTCTAACTGCATTTGCTACTTTAACAGCATGAGATTTTTCATGAAGTTTTTTTTTGTTTTTTTTTTTTTTTTTCAGATTGAGGCATTTGCAGGTATCATAAAGGCACAGAATTCTTACCTAGGGAGAAATGTGTGCTCTCCCTCCCCTTCTTCCTAGCTCTCACCCTCTTTCTTTTCTTTTAAAATATTTTACGTATTTGCAAGCAGAGAGAGATAGAGACATAGTGAGAGAATGGATGCACCAGGACCTCTTGCCACTGCAAAGAAATTCCAGATGCATGTGCCACTTTGTGCATCTGGCTTTACATGGGTACTGGGGAATCAAACCTGGGTCATTAGGTTTTGCAGACAAGTGCCTTAACTCTTGAACCATCTCCCAGCCCCTCTCTTTCTTTCTTGCCTGCTCTCACTCTCTTGCTCTGCCTCTAAAGGAAGGGATGGTCTATTTTTCCGTTGGGTCCTGCTTCCCTTTGAGAGGCAGATGGTGATGAGCACTGCTTGTTTTCTCTCTTTCCCAGGGAGCTTGCTATTGTTATTTGATTTGTATATTAAAAATTATTTTGTATGCCCAGCAGAGCAGCTTTTGGGCAATTAGCCTATGAATAAATCTAAATGATTAAAAAAAAGGAACATCTTCTGTTAAGTGAGGCTGATAAAGCTTGCTTCATCCTTCTAATTAAGGGTCATATTCAAGGATGGAGTTCTAAAGAACCCCAAGTCAGCAACGGAAGTAGAAGCTAGAAGCCTGTTGGA
>PVHP010002204.1:57275-92807 GCA_004024765.1 Zapus hudsonius | reverse complement strand
TGTGTGTGTGTGTGTGTGTGTGTGTGTGTGTGTGTGTGTGTGTGTGTGTCTTTGGAAAGAGTTAGGAAATAGCACTGACCTTGAGAAACCTTGTCTCATCCTAAAACGCCCACCACCCTCATTCAGAGTTCCCTCCCTCCACGACTCTGAGTCTCTTTCTCTCCTTCCCTCTGGGCTCCTCCATGACAGGAAGCTCGGAGCTCCAGGCTCAGGAAGACATCTCGGAGAGAGAAGCTTTAGGGTCCATGGGAGATCTGGGACCAACAGAAGATCCTGTGACACCTACGAACACGGAGCCAAGTATGTCATCAACAGATGACCCAGAGCCTCTTCCCGCTGCTGCGGGGCTGGAGCAGCCCGTGTCCACGCTGGACAGAGCAGAGCCACCTGCAGCCATGGCTGCCAAGTCTCCCTTCTGCTGGCAGGAAGAACTACGCTCTGTCTCCAGTCTACCTGATGTGGACATTTAGTCCTGTCAGATCTCCAAGATTTGCATGGGCAACTCAGCCCATGCCCTGAGAATAATGATTCTTTCAGTTTTTATTATTGTTTATAAAGGTTGTTATAATTAAGATTTGAATTTAATAGTTTCTTTAACCCCTAACACCGTCTACCTTTAGTCTATAGCTCCAGAACAAATGCAATTAATTGGATTTAAGACATTTTTGGGTGATAGTATTTGGACAATAATTGCCAACCTAAACATTGCTATTCCCTCTGCAAATGTTTCAAAAGTGAAAATACAGATTTCACCTCCAACTCAATTCAAGAGTTTTAAAATTATTTCTGCCAATGAAGAGGGGGTGTTGGTGGTGACACTGAACTGAAAAGGACAGAAATGGAGAAAAAATATTCCAGGAATATCTATGTCAAACCCCTCTGCCTATGTTTTGGGATTGCCAAGTCTATGTCCACCCCAGAAGCCTGTCTTTATTCCTGGGATATGAAACATTCCCATGTACTTTGTTGGTGTGGGGAATGAATGCCTTCTGTCATGCATCCCACCTGATATATAGTTGCAGGGGACATCACATTATAATCAGCAGGAAGCTGGCTCTCAATGGCCATGCTCTGATCCCTGGAAACTTGGAGTCTTACCGTTTGTAGCCAAAGGGATGGTTTAGCTGCAATCATTGAAGGCCTTGGGGGTGGTGAGATTATCCTGGTGTGTCTGGATGGGCCCAGTATCATCACAAGCAGCCTTGAAAGCAGAGCACACAAACGATTAGGGTCAGCGAGGAGTGGGATAACTGGTAGGATCATAGACAATGTTGGAGGAAGGGCCCAGCCAGGGGTTACCTGCACCATGAGCTGAGGGCATGTGCCTGATGTGTGCTTGCATTGGTGAGAGACCCCCACTTACACACACACACACATATGCACCTGCACACACACAAACACACACACACACAGAGACACACATGAGCATGCACACACATATGCACACACAAATGAAAATACTGATTGATAAAAAATAAAATGAAAAGGAAGATGCTGATTGACTGAGTTCTGACTTTCTAAAATTCTAATTTTAAAGCCTCTCAACGACTCAGCTAGAGGACCGTGGTGACACACGTGGTTTCCAAAATCATATTCCTGATATTTTTCAAGTTTCTTGGTTAAATATTATCATGTCTTGATGGTTATCTTCATATTCCACATTTTATCCATAATTTTAGCATATTGTGCTATGTATGTTCTAACATGCCCCTATGTTTATAAAGCAAAATTGGTGGTTGTGATAGTTTTACCAGATGTTCCTGGACCAAAGCCATTCCTTCTGGAAATTGCTTCTGTGATTTCTTCCCAGATTCTGTAAAAAATGACCTTAGCTCTGCCTTTCACAATTCAATATGAACAGCTGCTCAGTTTTCTCAGATGGGTTTCTTTAAACCTAGAGTCATTCTGAAACATTTCCAAGATATCCCAAGTCATATATTCTTTTTCCTCACTTCTTTAATCCTATAAGGGAAAAAAAAAGTACTGAAATGTCCGTGCCTAATGATAATTTTTCTTTTGTGTTTTAGTTTTCCATACCTATAATTAGAAATAAAAATATAATCAGGTTTCTCAACACATTATTCCTGACCTATCCTGTCAGTTTCTCATTCAGATAATATTTAATAATAAGAACTTTAAAGCTAATCTGATGGAACGTAATAAAGTACTTAAATTATATTGCAAAATAGTTTACCTCTGGGGTCTATGCTCTGGGGAAATTTACAATAATAGGTCCCCAGGGTGGTCTCATGGGCAGGAGCTACGGATCTTCAGGAGGAGGAGGGTCTCTGTAGGAGGTCCTTAGGTCATGAGAATATGCCCTCTAAAGGAACTGTCGGGCTCTGTCCTGTTCTTTCTGTTGTTTCTGCTTTTCAGACAGAAAGACAGAGCTCCACTCCTGAGCTCTCATCTACACATGGCATTCCTGCCAGAGGCCTAAAGCAGCTGGTCTTCCAATTTTAAACTGGAATTCAAACCTGTGATCCAAAATAGACCCTTTCTCTTTAAAAATTATTATCTCAGGTCTTTATAGAAAACAAAACTGCACACACACACACACACACACACACACACACACACAAATTGGGATTCTCAGCTCTAGGTACTATGGCCGCCTTCTCAAATCTAAGATCAATGTTTTAATATTTCATAGAGCTTATAAAAACAAATTACTTTATGAACTGATATGTGAAGTAATTTATAAATGAAAATCAATTACAGTAAGACATGCTTAACCAATTTGTATAAAGAAGTTGAGAAACAAATCTATATCTAAATAAAAAATAAATGATATGTTTCGGAGAGGAGAGGGAGATAGAGAGAGAGAATTATTTTATTGATATGAATTACTTTAGGGAACAAACTATATGAAACGATTTTATTTCAATTGTTCTCACCTGTGATCTGAAAATGTCCCCTCAATTTTTTAGGTTGCAGCTTAATGACCAATGCACTCTATTGACAGGTTTGGGTCCTGAGTGTGCAGCCTCATGGATAAAACTAGGGTCTTATTAAAAGGCATGAAGTATGGGGCTGGAGAGATGGCTTAGCAGTTAAGATGTACGCCTACAAAGCAGAAGGATCTGAGTTGGATTCCCCAGTACCCATGGAAAGCCAGATGCACAAGGTGGCACACGTGTCTGGAGTTCTTTTTCAGTGCCTGGCATGCCCATGCCCTCTCTGTGTCTTCCTCTCTCTCTCTATCTCTCAGATAAGTAAAACATTGTTTTAAAAAAATTATGAAGGAGTTGGTTTACTTCTCTGGAGGATGCCACAGCAACATGATCTGTATGCCTATGAACTCTCCTTTACACCAGGACATCCATTCTCTAACATGTGGTTTTCTTGAAATCCTCACTCACCATGACCTCTCCTCTGCTTTAGCAAGTGCTCCTACTTTATATCCATCCTGTGATGCAAATGTGTTAATTTCCTTTGGGGAAGATTAGAAGCTATCTAGGTTTTGCCTGCTTCTTCGGTCAGAAATCATCTCTGAATGCAGCTCTGGAGCAGGGGGTGAGGTCCACAGTGAATTTTTCTGGGAGTGGCATCCCTCATCCTGGAGTCCAGGGCTGGATGTGGAGACACACAGCAGCCAAGGAATCTCTGCGTTGCCTCTAGGCCAGGAGCCACCACATCCAAAGATGAACTGAGGTGGGAGCAGGTTACAGGTGGGAAAGTCCTAGTCCTCCTGGGAAGATGAGTTCTGAGTGGACAGGGCATGGGGATGGACGAGAGCCCTGTGACTGGTGTCAGAGTTTTTCACAAGGTGCCTCTGCCTCTCTGAGGTGGCAAGATTGCTGGGAGAAAGTGATTTTAGTTCAAATACTGTGGATTTTTATCTTTCTCAAATATTTTCTATAGGTTTTTGTGAATAGAAGCTTTGCCCTTAGAGTCATTTCCAGAACTGTTGAATAAGTTTGGTTTTCTAGTGGAATCCTTCAGGGTCTCTTATGACTTATAGAATCATATCATCAGACAGTGAGAATACTTTGACTTCTTTTTTTCATTTTTGTATCTTTTTATTTACTTTTTTTTTGTCTCACTGGTCTTGCTAAGATTTCAAGCACCATATTGAATAAGAGTGGACAGAATGAACATCGTCTTGTACCTAACTTTGGTGGAGATGTCTTCTTTTTTCCCACATTGTTACATGTAGCTTTTATTATGATGAGATCTACTCCTTCTTGCACTTTCTTCAAGAACATTGTTATAACACTCCTGGGAATTTACCCAAAAGACTCCAAGGCAACCTATTTGTGATAGAGATACTTGTGTACCAATGTTTGTGTAGCATTATTCACAATGCCTAACTTACCCAACCAACCTAAGTGTCCTTCAACAGAGAAATTGAAAAAGGAAGTGTAGATTATATGCACAATGGAATATTTCCCAGCCAAAAAAATAGAATGCAACTATGTCATTTGCACAAAAATGGGTGCAATGGAAATCATCACATTTAGCAACAGAAATAATCATGAATTTTTTGTTAGATGAATTCTTGAATATTCAAGTAAAAATAGAGTAAGTCAAGTCAGAACTAGTGGTGCCATAGTGTCTGCAGATCTTCACTCCATTGTCCTCATCTCTTTTCATCGTTGTTTCAAATGTAATGACTTAAGAGCCAAGCTTGCGCCAAGGTCACTGGGAGAGCCTTGTAAAGGCTGCCAATCTGCTTTTAATAAATTGCTGTGTAAAATGGAAATAATAGGAGTACATCATTTTCAGGATTTTAATCTGATGCTTCTGTGTGCCAGTCACAATCTGTTTTCTAGATTCTTCTTCCATGAATCCTCCTCTGGTTTGAAAGGCCTGGCTGAAAGAGGGGAAGGGTGGGAAGAGCATCAGCCTGGGGTATGAGCACTGCTGACGCCCCCTTGACTTAAGGGGAGGGCCTAGGGATGGCCAGCACAGAACAGGAGGTAAAAGCCTTCCTGTGCCTAATCAGAATGTGGGTGGCTTTAGAAGTCTCTTCCTAATCTGACAACTTTTGCTTTCCTTAGAGGTGAGCCTACTCTGCCTTCTGAAATATAGCATCTTCAGTGCTAGAACATTCCCCTCAAGGCCACATGTGAATGGTATGGCAAGAAATCAAGCAGAATCATATGAATCTTTTCCCTACTGAAAAAAAAACAAAAAACAAGAATGCTGGCTTGAAAATGTAGACCACCAACAATGAATCATTTCACCTCTCTAGAAATAGCACATTAGCTGAGAAGGAAACAGTCAGGGAATCATTGAAATTTTCCTTTCTGAATGCTTGCATTACCTATTTGGTATATATGTATGATTCTTTTTTTAAAATATATATTTATGGGCTGGAGAGATGGCTCAGCCGTTAAGGCACTCGCCTATAGTGCCTAAGGCCAGGGGTTCAATTCCCCAGATCCCACATAAGCCACACCCACAAGGTGGTGGCCCTGGTATTCTCTCTCTCTCTCTCTCTGTATCTCTCTGCTTGAAAATGAATAAATAAAATATTTTAAAAAAATAAAATAAATAAAATATATATTTATTGTCCATACTGTGTTACATTCTTCAGGGGGCAAACGATGAGCTGTTATCCCCAATTCCCCAATGCCCCCCTCCCCATCCCCAATCAACTGGATAACCTCCTCCGTGTACCATCTGGATCAGTCCTTGTGGCAGGGGGCCCTGGATAGCCTAGTACTCAGCCTGGACCTCCTGGCTCAAGTGTGTTGTTGCTGTAGGGTGCCATACCTCTGGATAATCTCCCCCACCACAGCTCTCATAATCTTTCTGCCCCCTCTTCTGCATAGTTCCCTGAGTCGTGGTGGATGAGTATTAAGGCTGCGTTAAGATATGTATAATTCTTTACACGAAGAAAATGCTGATTTAATTGAGTTACTGGCCACATGGGTATATCACACATGATAGATAAGGATTTCTTGTTCAACTTATTTGTTCAGAAATCCAATTAATGCACATAGGTAAAAGCCCATTTTTTTTTCTTAAGGAATCAGCATAGACATTTACTCTAGGATGGTGACACCCCTCATCTAGAAAGACAATACTAGAGAGATGTGTTTTTGTTTGCTATGCCATTTCTTTTTATGTTTGAAACAGGGTCTTACTGCTTTGACAGGTTGGCTTTGAACTCATAATCTTCCTGCCTCGGTCTCCTTAGTTTTGGGATCACAAGCTGGTGTCAACCCATCTGGCTCTAGAGGTGTTTTTAACCACCTGCCTATTTACCAATTGGAAATCAAGAAAGAATGAATATTTTAATTCACCTGGACAATTTCGGGTTTTTCATTCAAGGTCTGGAACTGCAGGTTTAATATGAAAGTTTGAAATGATGTTTAGTCTCATAGTTGCTGGGGGACAATTAGGAGTTTGAGAAAGAGAGAGACTGGAGCAGCCACAGGAGCTCCCAGACCAGCTTCCTGTCTCTTTTAACAATTTGACCCCACATTCTGATTATTTCTTAAATAAATGTCATTGTTGAAAACTTTTGAGCTTCAGTTTTTTTCATTGCTGAGAACTGTTAAACAGGTTGTCTAAGTACGTGAATAATATTCTGAGATTGTTAGTGTTGAAGACAAAGTATGTGAGTCTTGGAGTCATGAGATTGAAACCACAGCTCTCTCCTTTCATGGTTCTGATGGTTAAATTCTGATGTCAGCTTGACCTTTTTAGTAATCTTGGGTGGGAGTCCTCTCAGTAGGGGGTAGTATGTAGGGAGGCTCAGGAAAACTCAAATAAACTTTCCTTGCAGGGAGGGCATGCAGGAGGGAAATTCCAGAAATAGTGAGTCAACAAGTCTGGGATATGTTGTAAGACCCACCCTAAGGCTATATAAAGGGAGACAAAATCTCTCTCTCCACCCTTCCTGTTTTGCTTCTCTCTGTGTGTATGTGTGTTGCTAGTAATGGGTTTCTCTCTGTGCTTTGAAATAGGGCCAGCCTTGTTCACCATTATGGAACTTCCCCTGGATCTGTAGCTTCAATAAATCCTTTCCTCCCATAACTGTGCCTAGTTTTGAGGTTTATGCCAGCAGCTATGTCTGACTATGAAAATGAGCTCTGCTAGAAAACACACCAAGAAAGACACCTTAGTGTTCAAGTGAGGCAGGGACCAGGTTTGCCAAATAGGTACAGGCTATATAATGGTCACGTCTCAAAATACATGAATATTTCATGGCCAAATATAGGAAGATTTATGCATTTACTTCCTTCAAGATATGCCTTTATTTTGCCCATGAAATGTGAAAAGAAATGTCACATTCCACTTTTTTTTCCTATTGATCAGTAGATCTTTAAAAAATGCAAACAATTTATAGATTTCTGCATACTTCTCATAAGTATGTTCTTCACAAAACACAGAAGTATTGTAATATCACCAAGAGTGCATTATATGTATAAAGAACAATAGTATTTTATTTGCCTCATATCTAGCTCAATTTTACTATTTTTATTTTTCTATTTTATGTTTTTTCCATATTTATTGTCAATAATTACATACACTATATGAGTAAGTCTTGTGATGGTACCTTCATTACCCTCCTTTCTCTCCCCAACCAGCTGCGGGCTTGCTGGACAAGTCCTTGGGATAGAGGATGTTCCACTGTTTACAAAAAAATGTATTTTTTATTTACTTGCAAGCAGAGAGACATAAAAGAGAGACAGACAGAGAGAATAGATGTGCCAGGCCTCCAGTGGTTGCAGACTCCAGATGCCTGCACCCCTTTATGAATCTGGCTTTACATGGGTACTGGGTAATCAAACCTAGGTTTTTAGGCTTTACAAGCAAGTGCCTTAACCGCTTAGCAATCTCTCCAGCCTGTGTGTTCCACTTTTGAGAGGCTGTGCATTTCTGCCACCTTCATCCTGGAGTCTCTGTCTGCCAAGGACCTTGATTGTCTATCTTATCACTTCTGTGCACTTAAGCCCCTTTTAAAGTCATGACTTGCTTTTAATTCTATACTTGAAAATATAGTACTTTATTTTTTTTCAAAATGAAAAATGCACATAAAAATCAATTAATCAGTAGAGAAAAGCCAGTGAGAGACATGTTGGCTATCTTGGGCTGAGACTGGTTACAATATCACTCTGAATTCTTGCCAGAATGTTTATTTGGCAATTTTGATGTTTGATTAGAATGTCAAAAAGAAATAGTGACTTTCTGCCTTTAAATCCATTTTATGACCAGTTTCCTAACTTGTCTTAGATTTTCTTACAATTACTGTCACAAACCTTAATCCCTTGTCTTGGGGAACTGTCCAGAGAAGATTCTATATCTCCCAAGTTTGAGGAATAGTTTATATATGAAGTATTATATGAATAAAAATGTCTTCAATATAAAAAAGCATATTCAGATAAAGTAAAACAGGATATTGATTAAATATTTTTCTAATTATTTCATTAGATTATTCTGCAACACAAAGAGACAGATTTAAGTAAAATATAGTTTAAAAACTATTAAATTATATAGTAACCAAAGACTAATTTACCTGTTTATTCTTCCACATAAATAATCATTTCTTGATAACATTATTTTTTTGTAGCTGCAGATTCTCTCTGGAGATCAAAAATATGTGGAAACAAAAGCAATTAAATCTGTATTGAATATTTATAGACATTTTTCTTTGTCATAAACCATAGAACTCTTGACATAATATCTACAGATAATTTAGAGGTAGATAAAGTGGAGGAAAGGAAATTGTCATCATCAGCTGAGATGAACCTCAAAACCAGGCACAGTTATGGGAGATTTTAAAGGAGTTATTGAAGATACAAATCCAGAGGAAGTTCCATAAAGGTGAATGAGCTGGCCCCCCTTCACAGGTCCAAGCAGAGAGAGAAATCCATCACCAACTTCACATACACAACAGCAAACAGGCAGGAGGGCCAAGGAGAGAATTTCTTCCCCATTATATACTCTTAGAGTGGGGACTTGCAACCCTTCTCCAGACTTAATGACTTCCTGAGTCTCTGGAATTTCTTTCCTACACTGCCCACACAGGAAAGGATGTTTACTTCCAGCTTCTTTGAGCTTCTTTACAACCTGCCCCCTACTGAGAAGCTGCCTTCCTGTAAACATACTCAGATGCCCACCAAAGATAATTGAAAGGATCAAGTTGACAACAAAATCTAACCATCACAACATGCATACAGATTCTGTGCAAATACTTCCGTGCCCTTTCTATGAGACTTGAACACTCATGAGCTGCCATTATCTTCAGCTATTTCTAGAATCAATCCCTTATGGTTGCCAAGGGTTGACTATCCTTGACTTAACTGTATGTTTTAGATAGAACTGTAAAAAATGATTCAATTTCAGGATTTCAGGATTTGCCCTTATGATTTTGAAGAACTCTCAGCTTCTACTCTGTGTTTTCTTATTCTAATGTAATTCAGTGGGTTCTACTGGCACAGAGCAATCAGGTCAGTGCTGGGGAGGACTTGGGGACTTTGGTCATAGCAGAGGCTGGATTTGAAGGCAGTTGTTCCTGGGAGGGATCTTCCCATCATGCCCCACTCTGAGCTCACCTGCTGCTTTGATGGGGAATCCCTCTCAGTCAGGGAGACAGTCTAAGCCAGATACCATGACAGGACCTGAACATATCCCATGGTACACATATAAGCATGTTACACAAGCAGGAAGAATTATGTATTGCTAAGTTGAGAGCAGAATGAGAAGGAACTCTTGTTCCTGACAGACAAGAAGACAAACATCACAAGTTTACAAAACAGGTGAGACCACCTCCCAGGGTATCTAAACATTATGTTGAAGGAGACATTAAACAGAGTCTCAAAACTGTCTCCTTCATCAGTCTGTGGTGGCCTCCAGTGCAGGTCACTCAGTCCTTTCAGCCTGCCAACTCACAGTGACACCAAGGTGAGGGTCCCATCATTCAACAATAAGGGAGAGCAGCCATGGTTAAAAGTCTCCTTGAGACTGAGAAGCCATGGTCAGCTGTGTTTCTGGAACTTTCCAACAGGGAAAGAGCAAAGAGAAGGTGCCTGGGTCTGCTGCCTGCAGCTCTGCTGGGTCAGACAGTAGCCACATGCTTCCTGCATGCTTTTCTACCTGTGATATCTGTGTGTTCCTGCCAGTCTACCAGGCTCCTAGGGCTTCATGAAATGAGCAGGAAGTGTGTAATATATTATGGTCTCGATCTTGACAAAACTAGATAACCTGTATTCTGACACTGTGTGTGTGTGTGTGTGTGTGTGTGTGTGTGTGTGTGTGTGTGTGTGTGTGCAATTTCAAATGTTTTGGCTTAGATTCCCTACTGCTTTAATGTCCATGAGATGTTTAGCCTAATTATCTATCTTAATTCCTTATTTTTTTTTTCTTACCAGTTTTGCCAGAGTTCTGAGTTTAACAGTTTTCCCAAAGATTTGATCTTTGACATTTATGGCCTTCATTTTTAAATTTATTTTTGGAAATCCTTATCTTTGTTCATTTTTTTCCCCTTTGCTTTATCATAGCTTCTACTTTTTTTGGCGTAATTTCCCTTTTCTTTTTCAGTCTTGCTCTCAGAGAATCTTACCTAACACACTGATTACTTTTTATGCCTTCATTCTTTTAACATTAAACTAATAATAGTTTGACTTTCTATTTCAGGTATGGTTTTAACTGCATATGAAAATTTGATATTTCATATTAAATCATAATTTGTTTAAATTACTTTCTGGTTTCCATAATGATTTTTCTGTGCCCTATTATGTCTAGGAACGCACTTCTGCTTCATTTACAAAGAAGAGTTGTCTTGCCTGTATTTGTGTCATTGATTTTTAGCACCAAGTGTGTGGCTTATTCCTTTGAAAAATTTGAGAGAGAGGCATATGAATAATGCATCCTTAAAAAATGATTGTGGATCTTCTGTAGTTTTTAGTTGGTCAGTGTTAGGTTCAGAATTCAGAAATAATTTCTTTTTGGGCCCACAGTTTGTTTGTTTTTTTTCCAACCAGAGAGAGGTGGCAGGATGAAGAGGAAAGAGGACATGACGGGATCTCTGAATCCTGGAAAGAGGAAAAAGAAGATTTTTAAGGTCTTCTGAGAAGGGATTTACACTGAAATGGGAAGCGTCCACTCTGTATGGGTTGTCCATAACCTGTCTGAGGACCCATTTTACATGGAGATGGGAAATGATGATGGAGCCATACTGTCCCAAGTCTTTCGAAGGTGAACTTTAATCTCCATTTTGGTTTTCTAGGTATTAGCTTCCAAGGAAGGAGCTGTCTCCTCCCATCTAGGTACAGGCTAGCTTAGGAATTGCTGTAATAGAAGGTGTTAGAATTCCAGAAATTAGAATTTAGAGGGTAGGAACAAATTTTTGAAACCTCAATTTCTATCTCGGTTTGTGAGGGAGGGGAGACTGACATCTCAGTATCTTTAGATAGATAGATAGATAGATAGATAGATAGATAGATAGATAGATAGATAGACAGACAGAAAGATAGACAGACAGATGGGCAGAGATAGAGGGGAGGCAAGAAACTTAGGTGTATAGTGGTAATCTGAGGTGGACTTGAGGATTTTCTTAAAGTGCTTTAGGGCCTGTATCTGTCAGGATAAAGAAGTCTGCATCTGGAAACACAGGAGGCTAGGAAGGGCCTATGAATACAGAATGGTTATTAAGGAGGCAATAACTGAATCTGTTAGAATAGAGACAATAAAAGGCTGAGCTATGAGAGAGCCCTGCCTTATAGAAGAATGATTACTCTTCAGAGACATGCATAGGCTTAGCTGGAAGGGAGCAGTGCTAGGAGAATTGTACCTCCGAGCAGTGGCTGTCTCAAGCTGATCTAAGTGACGTGAACTCACATACAGAATGGCAGTAAACTGGCTCTTTTATAGTGTTAATACAGCCCAAGATAGTTTGGATCTGGACAGGCAGCATTTAATTCTCTGCAGGTGTCGCACTTGATGTTCTAATAACATAGGTGTTGCTTTTAGGGACTTGAGCTTCAGTTTCCCCCTTTTTTTGCCAGGAATCATGTACTTTGTGTGCAAGACAAACTGTTGTCCAAGGAACCTAGGAAGTTTCCTCCTAGGGTCTGACAGATGACGCTGGACAGACACCAAGGACCGTCTTCAGGAGAACGATGCTTACCAGAGCCACTAAGGCAACAATTCCCTATATCATACTAAGTCTACTAGCCCTTATGACGGAATGATTACACCGTGTGACTTTTCAGAGTGACATGATATGTATAGGTGATGCAATAGCGTGCTAACCGATTGCAACACTGGAACTCCATCAGACAAATATTATATCTGACCTTGAAAGTAGCAAATTGAGGGGTAAGGCAACAAGGAGATCTGTCTGTAGGAGGAAGGAAGAAAGCATTAATTTGGATAAAAAAGAGTTTATTGAGATTAGTTAAGTTAAATAGTCATTTACGTACTTGTTACAGGATCAAGGTTTCAGAGATTTAGAATTAGAGGAAGGGTTTTGTCGCAGTCAGCCACAGGTCACTGGGATGAATCTTCAAACCAGGCACAATTTGGGGGAGGAAAGTATTTATTGAAACTTCAGATTGAGGGGAAGTTCCATAACAGTGAAAGAGGCTGGCCCTCTTTCACAGGTCCGAGCAGAGAGAAAAACCCATCATCAACACCATACACACAAAACAGCAAACAGGCAGGAGATCCCAGGAGAGATTTTCTTCCCCTTTATATAGCCTTAGTGTGGGGTCTTATAACCCTTCCCCAAACGTAATGGCTTCCCGAGTCTCTGGAATTTCCTTCCTGCACTGCCCACACAGGAAAGGGTGTGTTCTTCTAACTCCTTTGACCTTCTTTACATCCTGCCCCTTGCTGAGAGGCTGCCTTCCTGTAAACATCCTCAGAGACCCACCCAAGATAACTAAAAAGATCTAGTTGACAACAAACCCTAACCATCACAGGTTTCAAGCTGAAGAGGTTAACAGTTTTGATTATTCTTGTCAGTTTCTATAACCATAAGAATGATGAACTTTGTTTGATTATGCCCGATTTTGTCTATTAAAAGAAATTTCTCTATTAAACAAGTCATGGTCAACTATCCAGAAATGGTATGAGATCAGAGCAATAGCTAAGCCTACTTCTAGGTGTTTTAACAAACCAATAGCAGATTTGTCCATTGGGGAAACATACAAGCATTTAGATATATCATAGCCAGTGATTATTAAAGGCTTTAGTTGATTAAAAATACTATATAGTAATTAATCTGTTGTACATCAAAGATGCCTATATCAACATAATGTAATTGTATGTTTTACCCACGGCTATTTGAATAAAAGTAGCTTAGCAAGTCCATGTCTTAAATTAACCACATTATTTGTACATAAGTATGGGAGACTTTTAACATGATTTTAAACACAGAAGTTATCTCAGGTACCACTTGGTAGAGTTAGTATGAATAAAATGAGGGTTGATTGTTAAAACAGAAGTGCAGATTTTTTATAGAGTAACCTTATAATAGAAACCTAATAACCTTTTAATAAAACCTAATTTATCAAGAACAAGAAATGGTAATAGAGCAGAGAATCAAGGGTGATAGCATGAGAACCTTGTAAATGCAATCTTAAACAGAAAGGTATTTAACTAGGAGACATAATAAATGGTTAATCTTTTATAGTTTTCAAGCCAGTCAAGTAGGGAAGCAAATAAAACCATGAAAAACATCTTAGCATCCTTTCAATGCATTAAAACGGGTTAAAATAAATAATAAATGAACATAAAACCTCTAAGATTTGTTAGCAGTCTGAGTTTAAATTGACATCCTGGCACAAAGAAAGATCATACCCAAACAACTTAGGGTGGAAAAAAAAAAGCTTAGGTCATTTTGTTTCTCTAAATATTTTTGGAGCTATCTCAAAATTTATTCTCTGTAAATCCATGATGTAATTTAGCAATACTTTAATAAAATAAACATTCTGAAGACATAACATTTAATGGTCAGATTCAGTTGTGTAGCTTTTGAACATGAAACAAGCAACATAGGCAGACAAATATGCAGATGCTGGGGAAGTCTTCTGAAGGGGAGTGTCAAGGCCCATGGCGAGGAGTGATCAAAGATTAGGCTTTTCATGTCACAAGAATATCTGAAACACAGCACAAGATTGACAGAGAGAAGGCCCATTTCTTAGGTGAAAAAAGGCTGTTTTATAGGAAACTTTGCCCATTTGTCATTGCAGTGTTTAAAGTTTTCTAAGTCTGTAAGAATTTTTTTAAACAAAGGTGCCATCCTCAGGGCATTGATTACCATTATTTAATTTGTTGAGGCCAAACAGTAGTACAGTAAAATTAGTGTTTTGAATCTGATTTCTTCATTTGGATAGAGCTTTTTGAGGTTAGTTAACAAACATGTGAGAAGTAATAGGTGGATGGGTTTGAGTTATATCCATCTTTGATTCCTGGCAAGTCTACTTAGTAAAGGAGAGATCTGAGAAGTATGTATCCCCAAGATTATAAGAAATATCTCCAGGACATGGCATAAAATCACAGAGTGGAGCTAAACATCTTTGCACCCCACTATGTTTGACCAAATGGGAGTGCCTGCCTTGAGACATCAAGTATCCCAGTGTGCAGAAGTGGCTGGCATTCTGGTCAAACTCAGTAGATTCATCTCAGCTGGTACCTGTGTGCTATATGTTGAAGATTCTTAGGTGAGGAGCAGAAGGAGGGAGAGAATAAAGGGAAATTTGGGAGGGCCCTAAGGACAACCTCAATGGAATTTCTAAATCCAAGTCACAGCACCAGAAATGTGAGGTCCAAATTTAGAAAACCACAGAGCCAATTTCTTTTTTTCGGGGGGGGGGGGTATGTTTTTTTTTTTAATGCCAAAAGTGAGGGTCAGTAGGATTCAGAGCAAAATTAACAGGAAAGGAGCTTTGAACATTTTAAGAGGAAAGGGAAGTTTTAAGGTCTTCTAGGGAGGGGAGGGTCTTGCTTTGTTTGTGGGGATGCCCAGATCATACTATATGGGTTATTCCTAGACTATATGGGGTGTCCCAACACTGGATGGGGTCTATATTTTATAGAGATGGGAAATTATGCTGGTGCCATGCTGCCTTATATCTTTCTAAGGTGACTCTTTTGGTTTCTCAGGTGTTGACTTCTATGTGTGTGGGGAGGGGAGGAGCGGTCTCTGACCATCCAGGTACACACAGGCCTAGGAATGATCATAACAGACGACATTATGACCCTGAATTTACTTAGGGGTAGGAAGGGGTAGAAACAATTCTTTGAAACCTCAATATCTATATCCCAGTTTGGGAGGTGGATCTCAAAGACAGTGTATATATATTAGATCAATCAATTTTGCTAATTTTTAAAGATATATATATATATATATATATATATATATATATATATAATTTAAATTTCTGTATAAATTCCCCTAATGTGGATAAATTGAAGCTTCAGTGTTCCAGGATGATAGTAATTTTGATTTTACTTCTTTTTTATTCTACAGAAGTTTTCTTAATCTATTTTGATACTGGGCAAAGATAACTTGATATACTAGAGCTGCACACAGGACAGATTTAGGGTCATGGGGCTGATGTTCTCTTGCTTGGAAGTTCGAGGGAATGTCTGTGGGCTGTACACCCCATGCCCTGGGCCACAAGGAAGGAGGAAGCTTGTGGGAGTATGTTTTTCCCCAGGATTACTGACCTTGAGGGTGGAAGCTTCCCAGAGCTTCTCACATGTCCTGCAGGAGGCCTCTTCCCTGTCCATTACCATGGACAGGCTGGTGAAGTGTTGGCTGGGGAGACAGCCACACCGCCCAGGTGCTTCTGCAGCTGCAGTTGTCCCCAGAGCACTGCTGCAGCAGCTTCGAGGTCACCCACCCTGGGGTGGCACAGAGCCTGAGAACCCCACAGTGCCAGCAGTCTCAGGACTCCTCAGAGGAGAGTGCACCGCTCTGCCCAAAGACTTCAAAGAATCCAAGAGGCACATGAAGAGGCGTTTTGAGACGCCCAGGAAGAGCAGAGCAAAGATGGTGATGCCTCCCCTTCTTCCCAGCCCTTCCTGGCATCTCCCTGCATCTGTTCCTGGGGGGGAAGATGAGGCTGGAGCCCCTCCTCCCAACCCCAGAAGGCTGGGAAGCTGAGGTGACCTAGAGATGCTTCTGATGAATCCCTTATGGAAGCAGTCTGTGGTCATGGGTACTGGGTTTCTCTAGGCCACTGCCTTTTCTGAGGACCCCAAGTGCTTCTCCCAGTGGAAACTCTTCAGCTACATGTGTCTACTTGACACTTGTGGAGGCCAGCACCTTTGCTTATTTACAAATCTCCACTAACAGGTGTGATTCATGCACACTGTTGTTTTCCATCATACCTCATTTCCATATAGGTTTTTTCCACTCTTTTCATGTGTGTGGTGTGTGTACATGTGCATTTGTGTTCTTATATGTGCTAGGCAACCATTGTGAACTAAAGTCACACTGCTGAGTGAGCCAGATAAGATCTACATCTTCACAGAACTTGCTTCCTATGTCAGTCAATTTGTTATGACAAAATATCTGAGGGATAAAGAAAATTCTTCATTTTCACCGGAATAAAGAACAAAAGACTTGTTCTGGCTCATAGTTTCTGATTTAAGTTGCTGAGCACTTGGTGTGATTTCTCTGATACAATATTCTTTATTCTTTCACTTGATTTTTCTGTAACAAGGAAATACAGTAAAATGTAATTACAAAACCCCTTTAAAGTATCTATAGTAATAAAATAGTAATTGCTGGGCTGGAGAGATGGCTCAGGGGTTAAGGCACTTGCCTCCAGTGCCTCAGGCCCCTGGTTCAATTCCCCAGGACCCACATAAGCCAGACCCACAAGGTGGTGGCCCTGGTGCTCTCTCTCTCTCTCTCTCTCTCTCTCTCTCTCTCTCTCTCTCTCTCTCTCTCTGCTTGAAAATGAATAGATAAAATATAAAAAATAGTAATTGCTAGGATATTCTTCAACATGAATAATTATTTCTTCTTATCGTTGGTCTTTTGTGGCTGTAGATTCTTTTTTAAAATTTATTTATTTGAGAGAGAGTGGGAGAGAAAAAGAGGCAGACAGAAAGAATGGGTATGTCAGGTCCTCCAGCCACTGCAAAAGAACTCCAGACACATGCACCACCTTGTCCATCTGGATTTACCTGGGTACTGGGCAATCAGACTCAGGTCTTTCTGCTTTGCAGGCAAATGCCTTAACCACTAAGCAATCTCTCCAGCCCCTGTAGCTACAGATTCTTTCTATTGAGTTCAAAATTGTGTGGAAACAAAGATCATTGAATCTGTATTAGACATGTGTGGACATTTTTTTCTTGTCATTGTTCTATAAGCAATACAAATGTTTGCATAACATTTACATTTTATCGGATATTATGGGTGATTTCAAAGAGGTTTGAGGCAGAGGACGGACATGCTTAAAGGTTCTGTGCACATACTGCTGTGCCCTTTCTCTAATGAAAAGAGCATTTTTGGGTTGTGGTATCTGTAAAGATTGCTGGATCCAGTTCCCCACAGTTACTGAGGGATGATTGCTCATGCATAGCTCAGATAGGACTGTGAAAAATGACTTAGGGATTTGTCTTTATAAGAAGTGCTCTCTGTTTCTTTTCTGTGCTTCCTTTTCTAATGTAGCTCACATGAATCTTAATGTTTACATTTTTAGGAATATGAATCATAAATAAAATGCACACACACTTATATTCAACTGCACTTATACGTCATATTTTTTGAACTTCTTGTACAAACACCCGGATGCTCCCATGACTACCTGACAGGGTGGGATTTTTATTGTTCTTATTTTTACCAATAAGAAACAGATTCATAAAGTCTTGAGTAATGTTCTTGGAGATACAGGGATTAGTTTTGCTTAGATTTTTGCTGATCTCTTCTATATCTTCCATGGCAACTCCAGAAAATCTGCCTCATCCCAAGAAAACAAAGGAAAGAAGAAGGCACAGGATTTGTCTCAGTGGTGAACTAGATGCCTACTTTCTGTAATGGGCAAAACTGCAATAGAGCAGTTGTGCGGATTGAGTAAGATATGTGTTAATCTTTTAGCTAGGTTCCTGCCACATAGTAACTTTTCAATAAATTGCATCTATTATTATCAAGACTGGGTTTCCAGCCACCAGGAATATTTAGATTATGATGCAACTCTACTGATTGCCCCAATTATAAACTCCTGCTATGTAATTACCGCACTCACTCTGAGCTCATTGTCTGCATACTATTTAAGCGATTTGCAAAAGTAGTATTTCCAATCTGATTCATGCTGAAGCCCACGTGAGAGCCGGTCATATCATCACACAAAATTCCTTCTGCCTGGGCTCCCTCGTCTACATCCTTCTAGTCTCTGCTTCAGTCCATTTGCTGATCTAGTTCGCAAGGAGGACGTGGGGGGCAGAGCTTATGACCACACACTGCTTCATTCCACTGCTTTCATTTATGTAAAATCAGGGCACCAAAACTCAGTTAATAGTGTGTATTAAGATTAGAATATATTAATATAGTAATGGAAAATGGTTTGAACAGGTCTTGGCAGGTGGTCAAAACTATATAAATTTTGCTAATATTAGCACATCGCATTTATTAGATAATGACTATGTGCTTCTATACAAAGGTCAACAGGTAAGAGTGTGTACATTACATCTACTTCTTTTTTTGTCAAAAGCAGATTTATTATAATAGTCTCAAAAAATAAAAATCATCCAGTGGTTATGAGGAATCTAAGAACCTGCCTCAGCAATGCCAGTTTAGAGGTAAAGGGCTGGTTGCGACAGCTGAGAGGTGGGATTCTCTGCTTGGTAGGCTGCTTCTCCCTTGCCTGGTCATGGTTTTCAGGTGAGGAGGGAGTGTCTGGCCCTGCTGGGGGTTCCCAGGGCCCAGAACTCACTGTCTTTCTCAGAAATCTTTTTCTACTTCTTGGGAGGAGGGCAATACGCTAGGACACAGCAGGTGACCAGGAGGACATGTAGAATGCAGTCAGGAGGCAGCAGTAACTGAACACTTAAAATGGATGCGATGATCATTTCTATTTCATGGAAGAAATGAATTCAAACTAAGAAATATTTCAATCATGCTATGACTGAGTGGTAGGGGAGACATTTGAACTTGGGTCCTAACTCTAGACACCAATCTTTACACCACATCCTTGTGTTTCTAATACTTTTCCCCTCCATTTCTGTAATCTGAAAAATCAGAAATAATGAGAATATTCCCATCTTACAGCAACACAACTCACCTACTATGTAACCATCCTTCTGGCATATTCCATACTTCCATGGAGGGCCAGAACCTCACCTTGACCCTGTTATCTTGACCTCTCTATTTCTCAACTTCTCGCCTGCATTTCTTTTTCTTTTCTTTGGATTGTTCCTGTCACCATATGAACATGTAAATCACATTCTCTCCAGTTTCCGTCCTATTTTCCAACTTCAATTTATAGCAAAGTTTCTTGAAATAGTTCAGTTACTGTTCCCGTTTCCTCGTGGCTCCTTCTCTTTTGAGCTCATTAAACTGGATGGTTTTTCCAATACTCATAAAACTGCTTGTCAAGGTCATGTTTCAGAGCAAGATGACCTCGTCTAACAGACATTTCATAGTAGTGCTGGGGAAGTGAACACATCACCATGGAATTAAAGACCCTTGAGGTGACTAGGGGAATTGTGACCTCACAAGTCTGAATTTCTGGAGTGTTCTGATTGAGAATACCACCTTGACCTGGTCGGAACATCTCAGAGCAAGGAGGCTGCTCTGAAGGTGTCAGCTTGGTGAGACAAAGGATGTTTATACAGTAGAAATCAGTAAGTGTGGCCTAGAAGCAGAAAGTCAGAATTTGTAAACAGACTTACTGGAGCAGTCGTTCAGTTGTCTTGTCCCTTCAGGCCTTGTCTGGGGTTCCTTGGATAAATGGAAATCTGGAATAAGCATGGGAAAGTACTGCAGTTTACACAGCCTTGGTCATGTGATGGTTTTCTGAATGCTATGATGTCATAGCTTTGAGAATCATCGCACAGTCTGTTTTGAAAATGGAGCTTTCTATTGAATTTTGTGAATGTATTTTTGTCTCCGCCTTATGAAAGAAACCTACCGTGGTTGATAGGCCCCTCCAATGCTTAGCTTCTTCAGAACATTTGGGATTACAACCTGACAAAATCCATAGTCACATTTACACTCCAGAGACTCAATCATATCAGTTGTATATTCAAGCATATATCCTTGCCTTATAACTAGACTCTGTAACTGACTGCCATCTAAAATGGAAATCCCATGACTTTATAATTGTGCCTCTATTTCTAGCTTCTGGAGCATTCCTGAATCCCCAAAGGTAACAATGAGATCACTGAGTGTGGAAGAGAAGTTAATACTCTGTCACACAAGAAAGATTTTTTAGGTCAATTAGTGATTATATCACATTAATTATCTTCTTTTATTTATATGCTGCAGCAGATAAAAACTGGGGATTAGCAATGATGGGAGGATTTACTTGGTAGTAGAACTGTCAGCAGAAAGCCAGAAGAAATAAAGAAATCTGAAAGATGAATAAAAATACATTAGCCTTTCTAATATCTATTACATATTGTACAGATCCTTAATAATGTATATGAAATCATTTAATTACTTTCATGATTGTTATTCTTTTTATCGGCTATTAATCATGACACTGCAATGCACAGAAGCCTTTAGAGTTAATTCGAAATAGTTTTATTTTACCCAGAGTGAGTAGCTTCCAAAATGCAAAGAATACTGTGAGATACAATAATCATAAATGAGATTCATAGACATGTGAAATACAATTTAGAAGAATTTTAGTAAACATGAATATAACTTTAAAAAATAGGACATAGAAAATTATACATTAAGTATCTGGAAAATTTGCCTAACATTAAGCTCTTACTTGCCACTGGTGCCAGGGAGAGGATTCTTTGCTCTGAGTACTTGAATGTATAATGCAGGAGAAAATAAGATTTGTGTACTGTGCTCTCAGCATGTGCTGTGATCTGTCTTGGTCCAGAGTCAAGCTATCATCATCGTTTGCACATCATTACATAGTTCCTACAAATAGACAGCTATTAGTTTAATGCTATTCTAATTGTATTATTTTCTGTAATAAGCCATGTAGGCTAAAGAGTCTGTCACCGACAGAGCTCATTTGATGACTATTGCAACCACTGAATTGCAAGATTCTTTCACATGTGGCTGACACTGTTTTTGCTCATGGTAAGTTGTTTGTAATGGAGAATAGCTAATAAAATAAAAGGAAGAGGTAACAGATCATTGGGCTTTTTTTAAAATAAGGAATTCATGTTTTGGTTTAAGTTTATACACTTAGGTAACAGTTCACACTTCATAAAGAGCTCTACTTTCTCCTCTTCAACACTTAAGAAGCAACCTATGAGCTTAGCAACTATGCATATTGTCTTTGCTCATATTAATTGCTAGCTTACCATTGAGATAAATTTCACAAATAAAAATACAGGTGAGGTCAGGTGTTTTGATGTGCAATTCTAATCCCAGTACTCAGGAGGCTGAGGTAAGAGGATGGCTATGAGTTCAAGGTCAGCCTCAGGCTACAGAGTGAGTATCAGGTAAGCCTGGGCTAAAGTAAGCCCAAATCTGGAAAAATAAATAAATAAGATAAAATAAGATACAGATGCTCCCCAACTTATAATTGTTCTGATTTACTACTTTGACTATTTGATATGGCAAAAGTAGCTAGAATTCCATGGAATCCATACTTCAGATATTGAGGTTTTAATATTTTCCAGGTCAGGAAAAAATATAATCTCATGGTTGTTTTTAATTAATTAATTAGGCTATTATTTTAGGCAGATTTGATGTAACTTCAGTTTATGGTCTTTCAACTTACCCATGATGGGTCTCTTGAGAGAGAGAGAGAGCATCAAAAGCAGAGAGATATCTGCCCTGAGTTCAGATGATGCTGAGATAACCTTCTATTCTTGTCTACAGATGCTTCAGCTGTATTTTATGTTGGTTTCTCTTGCATCTGCATGATTTATCAGTTAGTCCTTAGGTGCAATTAAAGCACAAGAAATTTCTACCATGTCACGTAATGGAGTGACTCCAAGAATTTGTCATGGTCTCCTTAACTAATACCCCTTCAGACACATGAACCTCAACAGAAGAATACTGAATCCAAATTTAGGAGCATTCTTGTGACTTTTAGACCCGACAGGGATAAAAATGACTTGGCAATCTAATCTTTGGAAGTAAATTAGGCACTTTAAGAGAAATGTAATCTGATCTGGCATTGAAAGAAATCATTTAATCCTGCTGTCTGAGTATTAGAGCACAGGTTTATTTGAAAGATTCGTGAGAGGGAGAAGAGTTACATCTGTGAAAATATGAATCTAAAGTTCTGTTTATAAGAACAAATCAGACTATTTTGAATCTGCTTTCCTTCTAAGCAAAATTAATAACCATTCTCTGTACAATCAATTAGACAACTCTATAGTATGCCCCGTTCATCTTCTGTGGTGACACAATGAATTATCCATATTTAGACAGCACAGTTCGCTAAAGAATTCCATATATATTAAGGTGAAGGCCTGTAAGGGGGCCTGACAAAAGTCTGAAACTAGGATTTAGCTAAATATTTAATATTCTTCACAACTGTGAAATATATTTTATTTTGAATCCTCATAATCTATTAAGAAAGCTCCATATTGAGCCAAAAGTTAAGTCTTGGGAAGTATGCCAAAACCTAAATAAAATCAAGGGCTGAAAATGAAAGTCAGAGGGCAGATGTGAAACAGGGTAGTGGACACGGCCTCTGCTTCTTCTTTGATCTTGACAGAAATTCACGCCACTATCAATTGGAAGACATTGCCCAGACCCAAAACCTAGTGCTTGTATTTAGATGAAGACTCAGTGAATGCAGTTGTCTCCCAACATCCCTAACTTCTAACCTCACACATCTCAGCCACACCACTATAAAATAAATTGCCAAAACAATCTTAAGGATAAAAGAGCACACCATAAAAAGGTATCTTGAATCCATCCATCATTCCCCAGCCCCGTCATGTTCTCACACCCCTCTAAAGTCTTACTTTAATAGTGCTATAAAATAGTTGTCTCTGAAGTAAATTAATGGCTGCGATGTTGGCTCTGGGATACTAAACATTTTTAGAGAGTTTTTGTATTTATCAAAAAGACAACTTCCAATGTTTTTATGAGTGCAGGTGTCTCCACCTTTAAACAAGAATTTAAACAGCTCTTCAATGCATAAATTCCATAGCAACTGATATTTCATGAAAGAATTAGGGAGGTTGGCTTTTGAATACTCAGTAGAAAATGTGGAGATCTTTGAACTGTGTGAAATCAGTTGGACAGCAAAGTAGGGGGTCCTGCTAACACAATTCCTCATGATAGAAAATGCCAGGGACTCTGGAGCCCATCCCTTGGTTTCTAATTCCTGTTCAGCAACTTTCTAGCTGGGACACCAACGAAGTCACTGAACACCTTTATGCCCCGGCCTCCTCATCTGTAATATGGAAGTATCATGAGGTTTAAATGAGCTAGCATTTGTAAAACGTTTAAAATAATGTCTCAACAATTATCCAAGTGTTTGCCATAACAAGGTCTTCCTTAACTCATTCACTTTACTGCCCTTTGAAGTGAGTGATAAGAACATCACACTGTTTTATTACTTTGATGTACTACTTCCTAACAAGATTACTATCCCCAAATCTATGAGTGACGTCACTGAATGATCACATACCTCAAGGACTCCAGTCCTGGTATTGTATGTTGTGGTAGTTTGAATGTATGTTACCCATAGACTCAGGTGTTTTATTCAAGTTTCAATTTGGGTCTCTGACCACCTGGCTGCAGCAGGTGTCATTAGGGGCAGATCCTGAGTCCTCCTTGCTATGAGTTTATCTTTTTCTGTATTTTTTATAAGGAGAGAGAGATAGAGCGAGAGCGAGAGCGAGACAGAGAGAGAGAGAGAGAGAGAGAGAGAGAGAGAGAGAGAGAGAGAGAGAGAGAGAGAGAAAGAGAAAATGAGTGGGCCAGAGACTCTAGCCACTGCAAACTAACTCCAGATGCATGTACCACTTTGTGCATCTGGCTTTATGTGAGTCCTTGGGAACTGAACCTGGATGATTTAGGCTGTGCAGGCAATTGCCTTAACTGTTGAGCCACTTCTCCAGCCCTGTTTTTTTTTTGTTGTTGTTGTTGTTTTTGCTTTGGATGTTTGCTGGCTGTTAGTAGCTTCTCCCTCTGCTTGGGTTTATAAATTGGAGTCAGCATTTTCCAGCATTATGGAACTTCCCCTGTATTAGAAGCTTGAAATACATCATTTACTCCCTTAAACTGTGCTTGGCTTGGATGCTCATCCGAGGAACTGAGGAACTATCTACAACAAATGGGTTACACATAACCTTTTCTAAGGGTAGACTTAACCCAAAACTTTCACTTTTGAAGAGCAGTGAGAGTTTTATTTTCTTCTGTTTATTTTTTATTCTTATTTATTTTTTGTGAGGAGACACACACACACACACACACACACACACACACTGCAAATATAATTCAGATGCATGCTTAACTTTGTATAACTGGCTTTATATGGGTACAGGGGAATCAATCCAGACAAATAGTCTATAAAAGCAAATGTCTTTAATGGCTGAACCATCTTCCCAGCCTCAGATGAAAGTTTTAAAATGACTACAAAATAATTGTTTCTAATTTCTGAATCATTTCTTAATCTACTCTTCTCTGACTTTCTAATTTATTCAATAAACACCTAGACTAAAATATATTCATACTCTCTCTTCAAAAAGAAAAATATTTTCTTCAGTGTTTCAGCTACTGGTAAGTTGTCCATACTCCCGTACATAACCTCAAACCTGTGCTCATGCAAGCAATTCTAATTAAAGTGAGTGAGTCATCAAAATATAAATAAATAAGAACATATCATAGTAGAAGGAGGACTCTGGGAAGAGGAGAAGGTCTGCAGTAGAGAGAGGAGGAAAAGAGAAGGCAATATGAGTGAATGTGATCAAAATACATCATATACATGTATAAAATACATCAATACATGCATAAAACTGCCAGAAATATTTAAATAATTTAAAAATCTCACGACATTTAAATGGCCTGTAGCAAACACAAGGCAGCTTTAATACAGTTTGAAAAAGAAGACTTCTAGTCATAGTTCTTTATGAAGAACACTGAAATTTTCACTTCCATATATGAAATTTGACTAAGTCATCATAAATCAGTCAGGATTAAAATTAGAAACTGATTTCAGTTTTATTTAGATATTTTTGTATGATTTATACGGATTTTTTTTAGATTTAAACTATAAATGACAAAGTGCAGATACGGTAACAAAGATGAAGGGTGATGTCATGACTATGATGTGTCATAGATGAAGGGTGATGTCATGTCTATCCTGTGTCATAGATGAAAGATGATGTCATGTCTATGCTGTGCCATAGATGCAGGATGATTTCATGTATGTCCTGTATCATAGATGAAGGATGATGTCATGTCTTTGCTGTGTCTTATATAAAGGATGATGTCATATCTATCCTCTATCATAGATGAAGGGGGATATCATGTCTGTCCTGTGTCATAGATGAAGGCTGATGTCATGTAATGCTGTGTCATATATGAAGGATGATGTAATGTCTTTCCTGTGTCATAGATGCAGGGTGATGTCATGTCTTTCCTGTGTCAGTGATGAGGACGATGACTTGTCTATGCTGAGTAGATGTCTGCTTGCTATTTCTATTTATCTGACACATACTACAGCCACTTTTTCTAGCTGACAACTTTGGCTATATGGAGGTTAATCTTTTGCTAAATAGATTTCTAATGGTTTTGATAAAAAACATAACATATTGTGAGGTGTAAATTTTTGACATATGGCAGAAAAATAGAATACTTAATGGCTTTTATTTCTATGGAAAATTACAAGAATTTGCATTGAATTGGAGAAAATGACTGCAGAACCGGCAAGCATACTGTGATGCTGAGAGGAAAAGGCACATTTGGTCCTTGAACATTCATTACCCACTGAGATCAAACTGCACAGTCTTTCTCTGAGCACCTCCATGATTGGGGCTTTAAGGAACGGTGGCATATTAAAATCAAAAAACTGATTGGGGAAATTACTAGTTAGTAGAATGCACATTTTATAACATGCAGTGGAGATTGAGCTTACATAACACCATCATTCCTGTGACTACATCTGAGTGTATTTAGTTAGAAAAGGTCATTTAATTTCTGATCCATTTAAAAAATGATTAAATTACTAAAATAAAGCCTATACCTATTCAAAACTGCTTTCGTTTACTTGAATAGGTGTATTTTGTGTCCAGAGAGGAAATTTCACATTTTATTCTACTTAAATTATTTCATGTTAGAAGGAGCTACACGAAAAACAAACAACACTTCATGTGGACAGAAGCTTCTTATTCTTATTTTAATAATAAAGGTTATTTTCCTGATCACCAAAATGTCATGCTAATTGAAATATAAATGAGAAAGAAGATTAGTGCTAAAGACACAAAAAGTCACTTATGTACTGTTAATACATGGAGCAGACTCTCTTTTCATGTGCACATGTATATAGGTGCATGTGCAGGTGTGTGCAGAGACAACTTGGGAAATAATGTTTTCATATCCATGTGTTAGTTCAATTATACTATGAAATTTCCTTGTATCATTATATGCAGATATATACCCACATTTCATTCTATTTAATGTTTTCTTATCACATTATATTCAGGGATATTCTGTGGTTTTAATTTTTTTCTAATAGGGCCTCTTTACATTTGACAATTTTAAATAGTATTGTGATGACTATTGAAATGTAATGACATTGTATGTAATCTATGTTTCCAAATATTCTTAACTGTCAAAACATTATCAAAGTTAATGAACGTTTAAAAGTGTCTCAATAACTCGGCACCACTTTCCAGATATGCCAACCAACTGACATTCACAGTGGCAATGTATGCAACATGGTTCATTGGAGTAATTATTGCCGAATGGATATGTACATGTAGATGGCTAATAAAGATTCATCAATTAATCAAAACAAGCACAACCTCGTTTAATGATATTTGGTTTTATATCTATCTCTTGGGAGTGAAGCAATCAGAGCAGATCTTGCTGAAGGTTGGAGTCTTTCCTGGCAACTCTCCAGATCTTATGGAACCAGTGTTGATCATGATATAAAGCCCACCTAAATGCACTTCCAGTCATGCATGAGTTACATCATGAGAACTCATAGTGTAATTGTATGTTTCTTAATCAGGTCAGATTTTAAGTATCCCAATGTAGTGTCCAAAGCAATTCAACTTAGAAGTGAATAATTTAAAAATAATATGTTAGGGAATCCAATAATTAACATTTTTGTTAGATACAAATCATCGAAAGTAAGACATAATGCCACATTATGAGTAATCTTTGAAGAATATAATTTTTAAATCTTCTATTTATTTATTTGTAAGCAGGGAGAGAGAGAGAGAGAGAGAGAGAGAGAGAGAGAGAGAGAGAGAGAGAGAGAGAGAGAGAGAGAGAAAGAGTCAGCGACAGAGACTGAGAATGGGTGTGCCAGGGCCTCTTGCCACTGACAATGAACTCTAGATGCCTGTGACTATTTGTTTACTTGGCATTACATGGGTACTGGAGATTTGAACCCAGGGTGGTAGACTTTGCCATCAAACACCTTTACTGCTGGCCATCTTCCCTGACCAGGATAGCATTGTATTAATCTCATCCTTTTATGAGAAGTTGTCAAGATGAGGAATAATTTGTTAATTAGGTAACAGCCTTAGTTGGATCAAGTTGTTATAACAAAATAACATTAAACAATTTACAAATAATACTATTGTACTAGTTGTAATTCTTTAGGGTAGGAAATCCAAATTCAAGTTATCAGCAGACTGGTTGTCTGATGAAGGTTAGTATCTGCTTCACAGGTGGAACCTTATAGCTGTACCAATCCAGAGAGTAAGGGAGGATGACTTCCTTCATTTTTCATTGATGGGGACACTGATCCCCCTCATAATGGCTAAGAGACATGGAGGATATAGGATTTTGATGAGACCAGAAGGCGTCTGGGACTGTCTCCTTCAGTTAAGGAAGTCGAGACGAGTCTGAGGCCCTCATAAATCTCAAGCATATCCTGAACCCTCCAGCCTCCAGGCAGGCCACAGCTGTGCCCTGAGATAAGCAGACAATTCAAGGCCTAAACTCAGTCCAGCTGTAATAACAAACCTAAACAATAAGGTTACATTTCCTCTACAGACCTAAACAATAAGGTTACATTTCCTCTACAGCCATCACCATTCTATACATGTCTAGAGTCATGGAGAAAGCACCCTCCCCCATCTTATCTACACAAACTAGGAATCCACAGGCTACTGGCCCCTGCCAATCTACTCATGAGACACCCACAGACTACCCTGCCCCTACCAATCCCCTTGCTGCCTATGTCCCTACCTCTGCCTTTTCCTCTATATAAACAACTTTTATCTATACAATAAATGAGAATTGTCCACTGCCGCATTCTCCTGGGTGGCTATGCCCCATTGACCTACTGCTATCTCATGACTCTGCCCACCCAGCTCCGAGGATGAACGGGATGTTAGTGTACAAAGACCCCCGAAGTAATCCAAGGACTGCAGCTGGCACCCACGTTGGGGCCTCCCATAGGCTAAGCAGCAGAAACTCTGGGATACCCAGGGAAAGGTAGACCTCCCTCCACAGGAGGGAAATCGGCCCTGGGGTTCCAGGGTCTTGCCTTCATGCTCTAAGGGCTAGCATGTCTTTGTTTCTTTCTTTTATCTTAATAGGCTCTCCTTCAGAGGTTTCTTTAGCCTCTCTTCAGGCGTTCGTTATTTTTCCTCTCTTTTGTTTCCTTCTCTCGAGTTAAAGAAATGCACTAACGCAACTACAAGATCTAACTAAAGAAAAGGCTTCCCTGACAGGGTACAGAAAACTTGTTATCTAAACAGAGACAGATGACTAAACAGCGTCTTTTACCCTTTTCCTAAGTAAAGGCAGAAAACTAGAGCTTCAGATGGCCTGCCAAACCTCTGGGGCTGTCCGCAGTCTAAAGGTCTGCATTCTTTTTTTTTATTTAATATTTTATTTATTCATTTTTCAAGGAGAGAGAGAGAGAGAGAGAGAGAGAGAGAGAGAGAGAGAGAGAAACCCACCTTGTGGGTCTGGCCTATGTGGATCCTGGAGAATTGAACCCAGGGCCTTAGGCACTGGAGGCAAGTGCCTTAACCTCTGAGCCATCTCTCCAGCCCTAAAGGTCTGCATTCTTATGTAAAGATAAAGTGTTAATGAGGCCTGCATTCTTAGTATCCTAGCAACAGAGGTCAAGAAACTTCTGCTCACCTTAAAGAAATTAACTCTTTTTAATTTTAAGAAATAAATATACATAGATATTTAAGTTTACTTAAGTTTAATTCAATAGACTTAATTTAAATTAATTTATAAGGCTTTTTCTCTGTATAACATTTATTTATACAGATGTAAAAGTGAGTTAAGCCTCATGGCACATACAGTGTCTCTGATATTTATGGATCTGAAATAAGGGAATCTCAGTTTTGGGTTATTCAAGATATTCTATTGGCAGCCCTTGCCAACAGAAAGTTATAAAACTGTTTTGTTATTTCTCTAACTATATGTGCTGGTTCTCAATCTTGGACTAAACAATAGAAAAGAGATATATCAATGTGCTCAGCCTGATTCTGTCTCCAAATCAGAGCTCTTTTGGAAACAGACCCAGAAACAACCATGTTTCCCAATGCTTCTTCATAAACCAGACTGGCCCTCTGGTTAATGACAAATATAAGGGAAATCATAACACAAGGAGATCTATATCTTCTTTTTGATACTAAAGTCCATGATCATTTGGATAAACTGAGAAAAAAAGACAAAGACATAAGGTTTTTTCATCTATTGCTCAATGGTTAGATACATTAAAAACTTACTATAAATGCTATATACTCTCTGCTTGCTTATAAAAACCAAAGGGGGGAGAATACCCCAGAAAGTGTTCTACTTATAAGACTGTATTAAGGTTCAGACTGTTCAATATTTAGAGATACTTATTAATGATTATGCTCTTTTGACATTCTGGGAAAAAAGGATCTACTCCAAAATTTTGGTAAAGGCTCCAATTATAAATTTCTAATCTAAATATAGTAATTTCCAAAAGTATTTGCTTGGTCTATTTTATTAAATTAATTTTTGTTTCTGTCAAAAAGACTGATCACAATACTCTTTAAAAAGTGACAAGTCAGTTTTAAGTACTAAATCATTCTCTCTCCTAATGGTGAGAGGTGTTAAACTTACAAATGCCAAGACCACAGGCTCAAATTTAGGCCAAATTAAAACAAGCTATATTTGTGTACACAAGAGCCAACCAGTGGCTGTCTCACCCAATTGACAGGGCTTAAGAGACTAATGGAAAACCAAGAAAAAGTAGGGTTTCATCTCCAAAACCCTTGAATATTTCTAATAAAGAAATTTATCAAACAGAAGTACAATTAAGCAGGACTTACAGAGGTAAAATATTACTTTCTTCAAAGTAAGTGTAACTTTTAAGCCATGCTTATCCATTATCTCAAAACTGTGATTGCCCTGGCTGTTTCTCAAGAGAGCGCTCTTCCCTGCCATAAATTATCCTCTTGGTCTTATCTTAAAGGACTTCTTTCAGCGAGGTCTCTGAAATTCTTCAGCTGTTAAACAGGAAAAGTTCAGCGTCCTTGAAGTTAACTCTTTCAGCAGCCTTACTAATTTCAGTCTTCTTCCTCCTCACAGATGCCTGAGGTGACACATGTGTTGTTATTAAAGTTAAATGCTGTGTATATCTCTTTCTAATAACTTAATGTATGTCATCTGCTTTATCCATACAGGTCAAATTCTATTCTCAGTGGGGCTCTACCTCTGCTGTTCTCCACTGATCTCCTCCCCTTTACCACCCACCCTAATGCCTGACTGCTGTTCCTATTAACATAACTCTTAAACACCTTATCCCCAAAACAAACTGTTCTCCACCCAGGCTCTTCAATATCAGCTCTTTAGTCAAAAATGATGGATATCCCCTTTGTTTAATTCCAGGCCCACTGATGACAGATGCCTCTCCAACGTTTCTCTTATAGTGACCACCTGCATCGCATCAGGGCTCCAGCCTTGCTATGGAGTGGAGGACATTCCAGCCCATGTGTGAATTCCTCCACCCCCGACTTATTGCTCTCCAGCTATGATTGTTCCACAGGTCTATCTCTATACAGAAAATGAAGTGACCTTCTGGCCCAGCCATTGCCAATAGAAAAAAAAAATAACTTTCATCCCTCCTGGTTGGTGTGCCATGATGGAACTCTTCCTGTAAAGAGCCTCCAGGATTCCGGGAGCTGCCCTCGCCCAGACCCACCACCTCCCAGTAGACTTCAGAGATGTCAACCACCAGCAGCCTTGAGTCCCTCCAGAGATAATTGACTTCACTTGCTGAAACAGTGCTCCAAAACCAGAGGACACTAGATCTCATCACTGCTGAACATGGGGAACATGGGCTTGGGAAAAAATGTTGTTTTATGTCAATGAATCTTATATGTTGCAATGCCCCTCCCCTTGGTTCTCCAATTCTTTGATTTCCTAGCTCCTCCCACTCCTCAGCCTACTCCTTGCTATAGGAACCCTGCTGCTCATAGCCTCCGTGTCATCCAGCTTATCAAATGGCAGATAACCAATATTGCTCAGGTCATTACCAGCCAAGTCTTAGTACTGTATCAAACCTTGACTAAAAGAGCAGAGAATTATGATGCCACTGCTGCCTTATAAAAACAAAAGGGGGAGTTGTGGGACCCTGCTAAGAGACATGGAGGATATAGGGTTTTGCTGAGAACGGAAGGTGTCTGGGACTGTCTCCTTCTGTTAAGGAAGTCGAGGAGAGTTTGAGGCCCCCATAAATCTCAAGTATATCCTGAACCCTCCAGCCTCCAGGCAGGCCACAGCTGTGCCCTGAGATAAGCAGACAATTCAAGGCCTAAACTCAGTCCAGCTGTAATAACAAACCTAAACAATAAGGTTACATTTCCTCTACAACCATCACCATTCTATACATGTCTAGAGTCATGTAGCCCCCTAAACTTATCTATGCAAACTAGGCATCCACAGGTTACTGGCCCCTGCCAATCCACTCATGAGATGTCCACAGACTACCCTTCCCCTACCAATCCCCTTGCTGCCTATGTTCCTATCTCTGCCTTTTCCTCTATATAAACAACTTTTTTAAATTTTTTTTTATTGTCCATAATGAGTTACAACATTTAGTGGGCAAACAATGAGTTGTTATCCCCAATTCCCCACTGCCCTCCTCTCCCCCCTCAACTGGATAACCTCCTCCATGGGTCGTCTGGATCAGTCCTTGTGACAGGGGACCATGGATAGACTAATATTCAGCCAGATTCTCCTGTCCGTACCTCTGGATAGTCTCCCCCACCACGGCTCTCACAATCTTTCCGCCCCCTCTTCCGCATAGTTCCCTGAGTCGTGGTGGATGAGTTATAAGTTTGCTTTAAGGTTGTGAGCGTAGGGGTCTTTGTGTCGAAAATCGTTGGTTTCTGTTCCACTGGCTAATCCTGTATTGATTTAATGGCTGTGGCTGTGGGCTCCTTGTTCATCTCGTCATTCTCTGCAGAGTTCCATTTGGATCCTCCATTGTATGACTGTGGTGGCCCCTCTCTTGCCAGAATCTCAGCTATCGGCCTACGGTCGGTTGGTAGGGTTAGATTTGAGAAAACAACTTTTATCTATGCAATAAACGAGAACTGTCCACTGCCACATTCTCCCGGGTGGCTATGCCTACCACTGTCCCAAAGATGCTGTCCACCCAGGTCCGTGGATGAACCGGGGTGTTAGTGTACAATAATCCTCGAAATAATCCATGGACTGCAGCTCAGACCTCCTGAAATAATCTTTCCTGAAGTTCCCACTTTTTAATACATTCTGGATTAGATTTTCATATATGAATTCAGAGAGGGCAGAATCCTTCAGACCATAGCAGAATTATATTATCTACATGTAATTTGACCCAAATAACACAGTTCATGATTATCAGCTAAGATTCTAGCTATCCCCTACTCTATTTTACTATTTTTGTTTATCTATACCTACACAAACATATACATTAAAAAACATGTATGCCATATATGCATAAACTTATAAGTTACCACAAAACATATGCATACATACATATTTGAATTAAACAATTAATGGGTAAAATGTATATGTGTGTATGAGCTCAAGCTTCACATCTGTATGTGCATTTGTATGTGCATAATTTTATACTGAACAATATTTCAGAGCTTCAGAAATATTTGCATAATTAACCAAAGTCTAGGAAATATAAAGAAAATTTGATATATTTTGATTTTCCTGCCATTTAGATTATCTGTGACTCACCTGAAGATAAACCCTTTTGCCCTTAATAGAAATATTAATATATGCATATCAGAGAGGGTTTGAAATGTGTCTCCTTACATGTGGGAGAGGCTGTCAATGTGGATGTTTATGCCCAGGGCTCTGTCCAGGTCTGCCTCACCTTCAATAGAGTCAGCCAATTCCATTTACATAATTAGCTTTCTAAACAGTTTTTACAGCCTCTGCCATCAAAGATTAGAGAGTGAAGCCTTTTGGATTATTGCTACATCTCCCTCTATTTAAGCTCTTGGGTGCTGTACTCTCTGAGTTGAAAGCTGCTGGTCCCTAATTTGCTGGTCCAGTGACACCTAAGTGCTGTAAGCTTTGGTTATCTCCTTGATACATGGAGAATGAAATCAAGCTAGGCGAAGTGGATAAACTGCATAACACATTATGAAATAAACAGACAAGAAATTGAATTATGCCCAGTAGATATTTATTCAGTATCCAATTTCAGAAAAAAAAATGTTGGCCAGGTAGTACATTAGGAAAAATGAGATTGTTCTAAAACTTACTTTGCTGTTATTAAAATTTTATTCACCATGAATTGAATATCTTTCTGTTATCTCTCCTGCCTTTTCTCTTTCTCTCTTTCCCTCTCTCTCTCCAACAAAGTTGTTAATGTTAATTGTTCATGGCTAGCAAATATCTTCACTCTCACTTTTAAAAAATATATATTTTATTTATTCATTTTCAAGCAGAGAGAGAGAGAGAGAGAGAGAGAGAGAGAGAGAGAGATAAAGAGAGCACCAGGGCCACCACCTTGTGGGTCTGGCTTATGTGGGTACTGGGGAATTGAACCCCGGGCCTTAGGCACTGAAGGCAAGTGCCTTAACCGCTGAGCCATCTCTCCAGCCCATCACTCTCACTTTTTACTTGATTACTGTAATGAGTTTTACTTTTTATTTGATTACAATAGAATGTATGGGGCATATGAATTTTTTCTTAAGATATTTTCTTCCATAAGATATCTAAATAAATTTATATCCTTTGAGTAAAAAGAAAAAGACATTCTATTGGCTAAATAAATTCCAATATTGGCTATATTCTGTTTTGAAATTGAATAAATGACAATACTTAATGTTTTATATTTTAAAATTTCATTAATAATATTTTATTATTTTATAAATATTTTATAATTATTCTTATTATTATTATGGTTCATTTCAATCTAAAGTTATATTTTTATAAATTTGGGGGTTTTTCCATAATCAGTATTCCATAATCTCTTTCTCCCATTTCTTGCTGACACCATTGGCCAAGCCCTCAAGCTGCTTCTCTTTGTCTGCTTCCTCAGTTGACCTTCATAGCTCTTTCTGAACCATGCTGTGAGGGAATTCATCTTTCTTTTTTACTCTTTCTTGATGTTTACTGTGATGAATTTCAGCTGTAGAAAGCTTATCATTCCTTTTTGAAGGTAAGATATGTTGGTGTAGAATGGTCTTGAGTCCATCGTAAAATACTAATTAAGACCTAGCCAGGTAGATCCTGTTTTCTTCCTTACATTGTCTTATTTTCATTAGGGTCATATGTTCATAGTTCTTGGTGGCAATGATATTTTTCACAACTTAGGCAACACTGAAACATTGATTCCATGGATAGTTTTGTTTTTTTTTGTTTCCTCATTTTCTCCTGCTCTTCCTGGCCTCTGCTATGAATCAGAAGTATATGTACTATAAGCAGAGGACAACTGCAGGTAGTGAACCCTAACTCCACCAGCACCATGAGGGAGAATGTGGTGCTAGGCCCCCAAATCTCACCCTGGGTTTTCAGATCTTCTCCACTTGACAGCAAAAACAAACACCAGGTGTGCATATATGTATTTGTCATCTCTATTCTCATGTTTGCAGAATGGTTTGAAGGATTTAACAACACTCAGAAGTCCACCCACTCTCATTCCAGTTTTCTCTAAACTCCTGTCACCACTGGACCTAAGGGCAAGGCTGTGAAATACGATTGTCACCTTCACGCAGAGCTTTTTAGCTTGGTATAGCCAAGACTTTCTCCACCATGGTGGTCCTGTAGGGCATACCATGCCAGCCTTCTGTCTTTCTGAATCCGTCATTTGGGACTCTACCCTCATTCACATTAAAAAA
>PVHP010002204.1:48482-57175 GCA_004024765.1 Zapus hudsonius | reverse complement strand
AATTCTGCCTGGTCATGGAAGACCACATATAATTCCATATGTATATTCTTTTCTCTCACATCAAGCTCACAGAATACCAGTCTTGGCCTTGCTGTGCCTCATAATATGGATCCATTTCTTTTTTTAAAACTTTTTATTTATTTATTTATTTGCAAGCATATATATATATATATATATATATATATATATATATATATATATATATAGAGAGAGAGAGAGAGAGAGAGAGAGGAAATCCAGACACAGACACCACCTTGTGCATCTGGCCTATGTGGGTACTGGGGAATTGAACCTGGGTCCTTAGGCACTGGAGATAAGTGCCTTAACCGCTGAGCCATCTCTCCAGCCCATATGGATCCATTTCTACACATAACTCTCTTTCTCAAACTTTCTATGAATCATGTAAGTATTTACTAGTCATTTATGTACCATACATATATTGAATTCTTTATATATACATATATTTTAAATTACATGTGACTGATTTATACTTGAGTAAGTTACCTCCCCAATGAACTAGCATTAAAGTCCAGGAAAGTAGACATAGAACCAGATTACCATACACAATATACTTGATGTTTTAATAAATTTATGAACAAAATACAATGGGAACAGATTTTCCCCACAAAGTCATAAATTCTTGTATAAATAAAGTCATACTCTTGAGAATGTAATAGAATTTTATTACCTAAATATTTCCATATCCCTTAAAATGTCAGTTCCTGAAAGGATTTTATTTCAGAAATGAAGCTTTTATGATTGTTACAGAAAAAAAAAAACACAGCAGTCAATGGGACCCAGTGAAAAAGCTCTCAAGAGTTGAGGTCCAGAATAGCACTCACTTCCTTTAGGACACGGAAGTAGTCATTTCTGCATTGTGTGCCTTAATTTTCATATTTGTTAAGTAAGTGTTTGGTTCAAGTAACCGCCAACATCCTTTCTGCTTTAACAATTTCTGTTCAGCCACATGTGTGGCATCTGTCTTCCCAAAATGTCCAGGTAGGAATACTTATTACCAGTTCCAAACCAATGGACATGGAATTTGAAATGCTCAGGTGAGGGAGGGATTGACTTCCTAGATGATATAAACAAGTAGAAATAACTGCAGTACCTGGAAAATACTCATAAGCCTCCTTCCATCTCGAGGTGGGCACAGGTGGTGACATTCAGGAGCACTAGGGATGTAGCTGTGCTCTAAGAGGCATTTTGCCTCATAGTCCCCATGCCTGTCCTCCTGGGAAAACCACTGGGCAGATTCAAACACAACCTCCCTTGCTGGGAGAATCTTCTAAGGAGGGCGCTCCATTGGAATTGTACTGAACCTTATTTGTCCTGGGCTTAAGGCAGCTCTTAAATTTCAGGTTTTCTACACACACCTATGTCAAACCCTCTTTCCCTCCTTTACTTCTTATTCTCTTAAAGGTTTCTAACATCTCCTATATTTCACCCACTGAAAATACCTTCCACAGAGAGCTTGAATTTCTGTATAACTGTTTGAAATATCTTTAAATGAATAGGATATCATTAGAGAGAACTTAAATCTTTTTCTGGGATGTTTCTTTTAAATGTGAGCATGACGTTTCTCTTCCACGTGGATAATTAATAATCAAGAAAACCTTTGGGTCAAATCCCCATCTTCGTTGTCAGGTTGCTAGGAGTTCCTTGGTCTAGCACTGAAATTGACATGATTCCCAGATATGTGGTCACATTCCTTTCTCTCCATCCTTTTCTAATAAATATTCTTCATCATAGCATAAAATAAATAGCTTATAGGCTGAGGATATAGTTAGTTCAGTGATAGTGTATGTGATGGTTAAATGTGTCAACTTGATCTAATCCATAATAATCTTGGGCGGGTCTCTGAGCTTGCCTGCAGGAAGGATTGACAAATTCCTTTTGGGATTTTGGAGAAGACTTGTGATGGTTAAATTTGTCAATTTGAGCTAATCCATAGTAATCCTGGGTGGGCCTTCCAGAAGGAGACTAATATAAGGAAACTTAAGGGGAAGGAGACGCTCTTCCTTCCTCCCCTGCTGCTGGTACTGGTTCGTGACTTGCACTCGCATCCTGCTCTCCTACCCTTCCTGGACATGGGAACCCAGTTTCCTCGGCCTCACATCATGGACTGGGAGCCATCAGGCCTTCTGGGCTGGATTTGGACTGCTGAGACATCCATCTACTTAGACTGAACAGCTACTGGTTCCTTACCTGTGGGCCTACAGACTGCTACTCTTAGACTTTCGTAAAATATCCCAATAAATTCCCTTTTATTATAATCCATTCTATCAACTCTGTTTCCTCTAGAGAACCCTGACTAATACAGTGTACTTGCCTAACAGGCATGAAACTCGAGTTCAATCCCCACTTCTACAAAATATTTTTTAAAAATTAGTAGCAAATTGCTGATAAAAGAGGAAAATAAAATTGGAATGAATTTTCTAATGTTTCCTTCTCTCTAGAGAGAGAGAAAGAGAGAGAGAGAGTGATACACACACACACACATTGTACCAATTAGAATGGAATTAGCCATCAGGGGTGGTACTTTTTCAATGATGTTGATGATTGACACCATGGGATGTGATTTTTCCCTGATTTTAGGAGCTATTGCTTAGTGTTCTCACTAAATTTCCCAAGGATCCTATGGAAAACCATAACCCCGGAGTTGATGGTGTTTATTCCAGCACAGTATAATGGCTTTGTTTCAGACAAGGACTAAAAGCCCATGGCTGTTTCATTTGGCCTGGATGTGATTTAGGAAGAGAAACAGATAGCTGGATCTGATCTCTAGGTGCAGCAGAAATAATACACAAACCTCCAGCAAGGCCTAGGGAGAAGTATTGATCAAAATTGAAGAGGCAGGTAAAAGACACAGGATGGGGAGAGGTAATATGGACTGCTAGCAGAAAAGAGGGGGGTCTCTGAGGCAAATGTGGGTACATGGATTATGAATAGAGGAATGAAATTACCAGATGAGTGAAGGGAAGACACAGCTGGACCGGACAAGTAGGGAATTTCTTAGGTCGAACAGGAGATGTGTTCTCTTTCCAAAAAATTTTAGTCCATTCTTTGGCAAGGTGTTTACAAACATTTTCCAGGTCCTGCCATGAGAGGATGAGGCAGGAGCAGAACTATTCTCATCATTCCTGAGGGACAGAAAGATCTGAAGAACAACATGGTTTTGTCAAGCACAAATCTGAGATACCAAACGAACAGTGTTTCTATGGATAGAACATAACTACTAAATGTAGACAATACCGGAAATAGCTGCTACAGAAAACAAAAATAAAATGCATATTAATGTTCAAAGGAAGACCCAAGCTCAATTACATCAGAAAGTGAGATTAGTGGTAGTCATGCCAATAGTGAATTCTTTTCTTCACTTTTATACTGTAAGTGATGTCAGGGCCAATGGGTTCCTATTTATAGCAAAAGTCCAATAAGTTTGGAATGATGGTTCAGGTCTGTCATCCCCACAGCAGGGGAAGCCAAGGCAGGAGTATTGTAAAATCAATCAATTACCAGCCTGGGCTACATAGCGAGACCCCATCCTCCCAGTGCCCTTCAAGAAAGACTCCATGTAAAGTACTGCACAGGCAGACATACAGAAGCACAGAATGAAAGAATGTAGAGGTCTGAATGATAACACACTGGTAAGGTCTTAGAGAGTCTCTCTTTTGTACTTTCAAATCTTAAATTTTAAAATAAAAAGTCATATGAAATATAGATAATATATAAACTCAATAATTTTAAATCCATATAAATTTCTAATATTTTAAAATTGCACAACATAGTCAATATGGCGCTCTTGGTTTGATTTTTTTTTCTCTAGCATATTTATCCACCATTTTTAGAGACAATTTGTGGCACTGGATGCAAATTCCTGTAGTCTACCCACAAGAGTACTGACGCAGACAATGATAGACCCAGACACAGGTCTCTGATGTAATTGACAAATCAGAATCTTTCTTTAGATTTTCCCTACTAGTACTGCAATGTAAAGTGCCCGCCAACACACTTGATGTGTGCAGCAGGGATGAGAGTTCACCTTGCTAAGTAAGGATGTCATAGACCTGGACCTCAAAGGAGGAAAGCTGCATGGGAAAAGATGCGCAGTCCCGTGCAGACACGATGGAAATGTGGATGGCATGAAGTTAAGCTGTTTAAAGTCCCTAGGCATTGAATTCTTACAAACACACCACCCTTGCTTTTCAGGTAATGGAAACTAGTATCATTCCCTCTTTTTTTGCAGTAAAGCTAGCATATCTGGTTTTAATCAGGTTGCTCTCTTTAATATTTATTGATTTAGTATTTGCAGAGAGAAAGGGAAAGAGAAAGAGGGGGGATGGGCCATCAGTGCCTATTGTCACTATAAACGAACTCCAGATGCATGCTCCAGTTTGTGCATCTGGCTTTACACGGGTACTTGGGAATCAAACCAGGGTTGATAGGCTTTGCAGGCAAGTGCCCTAACCTCTTAGCCATCTCTCCAGCCCACAGGTTGTTACTTTTAAAGAAAAATAATGTAGATGTGTATTCTTTTCTGTAAATACTTGCTTCTGAGAAGATTGCATTTTGTGTTTTATAGCAGAATAAATCAAATGAGAACCAAACAATTATACTGCACTGTCTTCACGATGCTGGTGTAGTTCTCTGAATTAAAAGCATTGATGTTCCACTTTATATCTGGGTGGAGTAGCTGAACATAAAATACATAGAGGCCAGCAAACACAAATAGCAAAAAACAGTCTGGCAAAACATCTTCTTATTTACAAAACTAATCTGTTTACTTAGTAAAACATTCACTGCCTGAATTTTTATTCTATGAAACCTTTCAATTATTATATCATACATCAGGGTAGGGTAAGAGATTGCAGATTTATTAACCTAGAATTTCTCTTAAAAGAGTGGTCTCCATTGATATAGATAATATATTTTGGTTCTTTAAATTGCCTTAAGTCTAATGCTTTGTCGCAGTCAGCCACACATCGCTGGGATAAATCTTCAAACCAGGCACAATTTGGGGGAGGAAAGGATTTATTGAAACTACAGATTGAGGGGAAGTTCCGTAACAGCCAAAGAGGCTTGCCCTCTTTCACAGGTCTGAACAGAGAGAAAAACCTATCACCTACACCACACACACAGAACAGGGAACAGGCTGGGAGCCAAGGAGAGAATTTCTTCCCCTTTATAGCCTTACGGTGGGGTCTTGCAACCCTATCCCAGACTTAATGGCTTCCTGAGTCTCTGGAATTTCCTTCCTGCACTGCCCACACAGGAAAGGATGTTTACTTCTAGCTTCTTTGAGCTTCTTTATATCCTGCCCCCTACTGATAGGCTGCCTTCCTGTAAACATCCTCAGAGACCCATCCAAGATAATTAAAAAGATCCAAGTTGACAACAAAACCTAACCATCACATGCTTCTTTGTAGAAAGTTTAAAATTTGTGACATGTGTATGGTAGGTGCTATTTCTGTAGGTTCAGTTGATAGAATTCTTATAACGAAGCCTCTCTGTGTTTTGAAAGCCAGAACAATCTCTGGTAGTCTTTAAAATAAATGTAAAATATCTATGTTGTGCTATATTTCATCTTGTGTAATAAACATTGTATTAAATTTTGCAAGTGAGTGCATACATTCCTTCTCTTTCTTCAGTGTCTGCTAAACTAAGCTTTCTTCATAGCTCTTGGAGTTGACAGAAGTGAGTTAACACAGGAGAGCTGAAGACTAGTGAGGAGTACATATTTATCTCTTATATGTCCTATGCCCTGTGGCATGTCCTGGACCACATGGAATTTAATAAGCCCCTCAACTGATATCCTTTGTTCCTCTGGCTAACATAGGTAAGGAATCTACCACGAGTTTGGTATTTCTGCCAATGAATTCCTGTAATTATGATATTTATACTTATTCACTTGGTAATTAGGGAAGGCAAGAATCCCAAGAAGAGGCATCTTGCTACTCCGTACTATTTTATCACTGCAGCTTGGGAAGTACCTGACATCAGGTACCAGTGCTTCCTGCTACTCAAGAAGTAGCAATGTGTCAATTATGGGGATGATGTGAAGGCAAAAGATGCTCACCGCTGGAACATCTGTTGAGACTGGACATTTCATAATATCGGGTAACACAGTATAGAGTGGGTGAGATAAAAGAAGTTTAGGCCATCTCTGAAAATGACTTGATGGAGGAAGAGTGAGGAAGGACATATGCAGAGGAGAAAGCAGAGAAAATAACAAAGAAAGCTAGCTGGGTAGAAGAGGGAGTACGGTTGATGCCTAGGAGAGAAATGCCTAGAAAAGGACATTTTAGTTTTAATGTCATGAAATTCATGATTTATGTTTTTTCATGTATTCTTTCTTCTGCCTGGAAAGGTCACCTTTCTTTGTAGACCTTGAGAAATGTTTCTACTTGCTCATCAGCCATATCAAATGTGGACAGTCTGATTGTCTGAAGGATATTTGCCCATTTCTCCTTAGTAGAACCAGCATACTATGCCCTGGATATAACATTGCATGTTTCTCAGAACATGACAGTGAGGCACATTTCCCTAAGCTCTGATCCTCAAGCTCATCTACATTTCTCTAACTCTAATGACAAAAAGTAAATGTAATATTAAGTAGAACAAATTCAGCTCTTCTATTTTTTTTTTTTTTGGTTTTTCAAGGGAGGGTCTCGCTCTAGCCCAGGCTGACCTGGAATTCACTTAGTAGTCTCAGGGTGGCCTTGAACTCACTGCAATCCTCCTGCCTCTGCCACCCGAGTACTGGTATTAAAGGTGTGCGCCACCATGCCTGGCTCTTCTGGTGGTTTATTATTTATTTATTTATTTTTTGAGGTAGGGTCTCACTCTAGCCCAGGCTGACCTGGAATTCACTATGGAGTCTCAGACTGGCCTCCAACTCACGGTGATCCTCCGACCTCTGCCTCCTGAGTGCTGGGATTAAAGGCGTGTGCCACCACGGCCGGCCCTAATTCAGCTTTAATCGTAGTCAGAAGCATGTTTCAGTGGAGTGAATGAAGGTAGCAAATGGAATTACTATACTGAATATTGAAGAGAAACTGGAATGGATGAAGCAATTGATGAAAAAAGAACAGGAAAGATAGAGTAGGAAGTGAAGCAAGAGTTGCTCACTATGTCTTATGGAAGAAAGTTTCAAGAACAAGGAACAAACTTGCAAAGATTATGTAGTACAGAGCCACAGACGAGACTTGCAGAGGCTTTATGGCTCAAGTCAGTCCTTGTATCAGGACTTTTTGGAGGCAGGCAAGACATCAGAATCAAGACTGTGGAGATAATGGGGAATAAGCAATAAGGAACAAAAGATGCTTTTCAGTCTTTCTACAAGGTGTATTGATACACCGAAAAGAAGTATAATTCTAGAAACCACAGGACCTCACAGTTGTCAAATTTTCACTTTAAGATAAAAGGAATTGGCATAAAAATTAAGAAAATTCCAGAGTAAAGAAGAGACCAGAGGTGCACAAAAAGACCCTTGTAAAGGAAGGCTCCAGAGGACATACTAGAAGATAGTAATATAAACAAAGTGCATAGAGATTTGATTCACTTTAGAAGACTAAGAATAATTCAGATGGAAAGGAAAAAAGAATAAATAGTGAAGGCAAAAATAACCTCAATGTGCTGAAGGAAAAACTTGGCCATTGCTTAACATAAGAAATTGTAAAAATGAGTGTTCTTAGAAAGATATAATCATGATATGTATTTTATTAGTGTTGAAAAGACTGCCAGGCTTCAGAGGTAGCACAGTCAGTAAGATCAACGCCTTGCAGGCATGCAGAACTGAGATCAACTGCAGGAAATTCACATAAAAAATGCTGGCATGGTGGTAGACACTTGTAATCCTAGCATTGAGGAGGCAGAGATAGATAGATCCCTGGAGATCACTAGCCAGAGAGTCTAGTCTACTTAGTGACATCCAGGACAATGAAAAGTCCTGCCTCAGAAAAGGTAGATAATGCTTCTGAGAATGCCCCCTGGCTTCCACATACATGTGCACACACACACCTGCACACTCATATGCACATACACTCAAACCTATACATGCACATGCACACATAAAAAAGAAAGGATTTCCATTATAGCCAGCTAGATATGAACCAACATCTACAAATAATAACAGTCTTCCTGTGATACAGTTGAAATAACAGTAAAACTTTTAATGACATTTTAAAAATGTTTTTTCAGAAACCTATAATGTCCCTTTTGAGCTTTTGATTACCTTAGTATTTTAATGTTATAATTGCAGCATGTCATACTCTATTTAAAATGTGATTATCAAAGCTCAGAGGAAACTGATTCTCATGCATCCATAATGTCATACAATATAATTTTAGAGCTTGAGCTATTTTATCTTATAATTTTAGGCATAGAAACATGGTTGAAAGGCTAGAGACTTGTACTTTTCATTTTCAATAGGTTTTTAAAGATAATCTTTGCTTTTTATGTGGCCTTGTCACCAAGTATACATTTATGTGAAATACATCAAATTGCTTTTGGTAGAATGAAATGATTTTCATAAACATATCTTAACAAAATATATCCTCCAATAATGAGGTTTACTCTAATATTTTTTCATTGATACCTTTTTTATAAATAAGATTTAGGAGATCATGTTAAGTTGTGTTGACTGATAGAGGCTTTATCTATTCACTTGACCTGCTTAAATGCCATCTCTA
>PVHP010002204.1:28482-45982 GCA_004024765.1 Zapus hudsonius | reverse complement strand
TCAGCAAGATGGTTGTGCAATAAGCATTTGATGAAGTCAAGGCTATCAAGCTTTGTTTTCATTTTTGTTTTTATTTGAGACAGGCTCTCAGGTAGCACAGGTTGACGTGAACTCACTAGGTAGCCAAGGCTCGCCTTGAACGTCTGATTCTTTTTTCTCTGCCTTTTTAATTGCTGGGATTATAAGCATCTGCTACCACATCTAGCTGGATAAAGAAATTCCTCAAACATTCCTGATTAGAATATTGCTTTTCCAATTCTATTCAAACTTAGGATATCAAACAATTTAAAACTTAGAGGGAATCAGGAGATGAAGACTTAGGGAAATAGCATTCCTGGATCTCCTTTGTGATGACCCAAACAAGTAAATTAAAAGGCTACTTTGTTAATGCAGGATACTTTTATATCATTCAAAGGATAACAATGAATGATATAGTGGTTTATTTCAAGATTCCCTTTTACAACACATTTTCTAGCAGAGTGAAAATTGATGAGAAAACTGTCACTTTGTGGCTCTGAGGACAAAGCACACTGAGTTACTGAGTGTGCTAGGACTGAATTTATATTCATTGCCACCTACTTTATAAATTAAAATGTAGTTGCTAAAATAGTAAGTTGAACAATTTAGGCAAAGGCAGCATAGAGAAGAGTTAGAATTTTTTTTGATGGAGTAATGTCCAAACTTTTGTTCTTATGAGAAAGTTCAGGCTTTGGGCAGGAGGATAAACAAGGCAGTGAGCTGCTCCTGCTTGCTGAAGGTCATGGGCTGGTAGATTCTCCAACTTCTCTGGGCTCTCTGGTTCGGTTTAGGTTAAGGAGTCATCAGAGGAGAAGGCCAAGACGATCTTGACCTATTTCCTCCGGCACTGAGGTCAGGAAGAGTGGTAGCAGGGGTGACTGCTGTTTTCAAAAACTCAGAGTGAGTAACTTCCAGGGGAACATCTTTAGCGGATGTTTTATGGAGTTTTGCTGAAAGTTGGCAAGTGCAATTTTCCCCTATCTACCTCCTCGGTTGCCTATTTAAGACACTTCAGGAAATATCTTCCCTAATTAATTTTCAAGGATTTGGAATGAGAGGGGTGCTTATATTAAGATGCATCACCTTAACTGAAGCTTGACTAAATAAAGTGCCATATCATCCTGCTTGTCATTCGTCAGGAAAGAGTAAAAGGAAGATCACAACTGCTTAATCCAGGAAGAAGTAAAGAGATGCCAGCCAATTCCATTCTTTCCTCAACCGTATGCGTGGTTATAAATTCATTTTACTCAGGTCATTCTAAATATGTATAAAATGATTTTTATGAGACTTCAAGAATCATAGCATTTGGTAATGGTTCTGGATACTCATCATACAATTAACAAGTAAATACACAGCTTTTTCTTACTCAGATGGCAAGAATATAGTTTCAGTTCAGGAAAAAAATAATAAAACCACTTACAGTTTTATTCTGCCAGTGGTACAATTTATTTAACATATTTTTCTGCTCATTAGTTTTCCAGCATATTAGATTATTTATTGTCCAGAAATTCTGGAGGTCATGCCAAAAAAAAAAAAAAAACAGGATTTTGGTCAAGTTTCTTCAAATATGAAAAGGTTTTGCCTTTGTGAAGACAGACATATGCTGGTCTTGGAGAAGTCACGTCTTCATTGGATTTATATGGTTATGTGCAATAATTTTTTTCATAAAACATGTTAAGCATTTCCAAAACATCACAACTTGCAGACATTTAGCATGTAGAAAGATTTGGAGTGAAAGAGCGCTGGGTGCATCCAAGGACAAACACAATTGTTCATATTCCTTTTTCCCCTGCAGCTTACATACATCTTTAACCCCCCCCCAAGACTACCTCTGGAGCTCTTACCTACTCAAACCAACAAGCTCTTTCCTCCTAGGTGTCTTTCCACTCTGCTATTATTGTCAGCACCCAAATTCCTAAGCACTGAAGTCACTGAATGTAAAGCAATGACCCCTGCTCCTCTGGTCTTTCTCTCCATGCATCTTTGTTCTTTTGTGTGGTCATGAGGATGAGTGCAGCTTCCTGAAGGCATTACCATTATACGTGTGGAGGCCTCTGCCCACCATGTCCTTCTCTTGCCCCTCAAACTAATCTCTGTCAGGCTGCATGAAGGGCTCACTTTGGCATCAGACTTCAATAGCAGCACCAACTGAGGGATATATGAGTGGACTGCAAAAATGTTGCTATGTGGCTGGAGAAATGGCTCCATAAGGTGGGCACGTACTTGCAAATCCTGATAGCCTGGGTTTGGTTTCCCAGTACTCACATAAAGCCAGTACTCACATAAAACCAGATGCACAAAGTGGCACATGCATCTGGAATTCATTTGCAGCAGCTAGAAGACCTGGTGCACTCATTCTCTCTCTCCATATCCATCTCTCTCTTCTTGCAAATAAATAAATGCTTTAAAAATTTTTGGAATTTCTGGTTGTACATCTGTCCTGAAGCCTGAACCTCCAGGCCCCTACTCTGATAAACCCACCTACTCCCACTTTGGCTATATCCCCTCTCACCTCCCTCATGGCAGGAGCTCTCTGTACTTCCTTCTCTTTCCTTCCTTAATCTAATAAAGTCTCTCTAAATCTTAAAAAATATGTGTTGGTATATCAGAAAGAAATCATGAGACATTTGGAAACCTAATAATAAAACTGGAAATGCAAAACTTTGAGCACCAAATAAAATTTGATTTTGGTGCTAATTTTCAGAAATTTCTCTTAAATCTTTAGAATACTATAAGAATGAACAAAATAAACACTATCTGTCCAGGTATATTGACTTCTCAACATAATAATTTAGATGTTAGTGCATAAAATAAATAACTTACCAAAACGGGACTTTATTTTTATATTTAAAGTGTGTGTGTGTGTATGTGTATGTGTGTGTGGTGTGGGTGCAATTAATGGTGTATACATGTGGAGGTCAATAGACAGCTTTCAGGGTGAGTCCTTGCCTTCCACCTGGATTGAGGTAGGTTCTCTTATTATTCTGTTTGCCAGGACATTGGCCAACCACCAGGAAGGTCTTTGATGCCAGTTTCCCATCTCTCTGTAAAACTGCTGGATTACAGAAGCCTTTTATAGCTTCATCCTTTCATGTGAAGTCTGGGCATCAGAATTCAGGTACTCAGCTCCTTTGGCAAGCACTTTATCCACTGAGCATCTCCAAAGTTCCTTTACTGTATTTTTAACTTTGAATAGAATATGCCTAGTTTTGTTGTGTGTAAAGAGTCTGCTTCCATGGAATTCCCCTTTATCTCAGCCACAGTACTCCTAGAGAGCTGATTTAGTTTATAGTTACAAGGCTTCTGAGTGGTGTTTTTCTTTCAAAATTTATTGAAATGAAATAAACAAAGTGCTTACTGTATTCCAACATTGTGCTGGACATTTTTATGAGATTGCTATCCATTATTTAAGACACATAAATATACTCATGCAATTTCCATCCTATATTGGTGGAGAACAGACACAGCTCCTACTGGTGGATGGAGATGAAGAGGACTCAGATGAAACCTCAGATAAAGCTTTCTTTTTAGATGGTCCCAAGGCTAATGCCAAGGCATGGTGGAGAAAGGCTGGAATCAGCAATGGGTGCTTCTCCTACCTGCTGCAAGCCAGAAGGAGATTTGTAGGTATCATGCATATTGGAGAAAGGATGAAAGGTAAGAAATAGCACTTGGAAGATAATAACAAACAAGTTTTTTAAAATTTACATTTTACATTAAGTGTGATGAGAAAACTATAGGAAGGTAAGAAGTATATTGCCTGATTGATTATTTGAAAGTATAATTCTACTTCAACCTAGGCAATAGACTCCAGAGCAATCAGATTGGACAAAAAGAAACCAGCTAGTAGGCTGCTAGAATGTTCTAGGGTTTGACTACTTGTATTTTGACCACTGGTTGACAGTAGCAGTGAAGATATAATTGCTTACATTCAAAGGTTATCTTAAAGATAAAGCTGGAAGCCAAGTATGGTGGTAAACCTATAATCCCAGCACATGAGAGGTAGAGGTAGGAGGATCAGGAGTTCAAGGTCATCCTCGAGGCAAGTTTGAGACCAGGCTGGTCTATAATGAGGCCCTGCCTTAAATAAATGTGGAGTATAGATGGTAATGTATCTGTCATGGTTTGATCCAGGTGTCTCCCACAAACAAATGAATGTGTTCTGGGTAATTGATCCTCAGCTGATGGAAGTTTGGATTTTACAACCTCGATGGAGCTGTGTTGTTGGGGGCGGGTTTATGGGGATTATAAACCAGCTCCCCCTTGCCAGTGTTTGGCACACCTTCCTGTCGCTGTTTGCAGTGCTGTGGCGGAGGTGATGTCCACCCCTCTGCTCATGCCATCGTTTTCCCTGCCAGGATGGAGTCTCCCCTCAAGTCCGTAAGCCAAATAAACCCATTCCTCCACAAGCTGCTTTTGTTTGGGTTCTTTTTGTGCAGCAACTAGAAAACTGACCACAACAGTATCTCTTTTGTTGTGGTTTTTTTTTTTTTTTTGGTTTTTGTTTTTGTTGTTGTTGTTTTTAAAGGCAGGGTCTGGCTCTAGCCCAGACTGAACTGGAATTAACTTTGTAGTCTCAGGGTGGCCTCAAACTCACAGTGATCCTCCTACCTCTGCCTCCTGAGTGCTGGGATTAAAGGTATGCCCCACTATACCCAGTAAGCAATGTATCTTTTTATCACCTATTTTCTTCTACGTTTGGATACAAGTAAATAAATTAAACACTAAATAGCCTAAATTCATTTTACAAATTTTGACTTCTGCTTTGTGTTTACAGAGAATCGCATTCACAAATAAATCAGTTCCTATCACGTGTTCTTGGCACTTTTCTCTTCTCCCCTTCCCTTCCTTTCCTTTCCCTTCCTTTCTTAGGAGGAGTTAAAGATGACTTAGGATATGTTAAAGCTGCATCTATTCACCCAAGATGCCTGTTCAGACTGGAAACTCCCTGCTTTTCTCAGGTCGGTAAGCTTATTATTAACATAGGCAAACACAACAAATCCAATTGAAACAAAAAAAATCAGAGTAGAAGAATTAAAAATAAACTGCTTATCTCTTCTTCAAAGGCAGTATTCTTCAATGCAACTGTTAGAGGAAAAACAGAGTCACTTGTGTTTGTAAATAAACACAAGTGCATCCTGCCATACAGGTATTTTCTAATATTACTTATAGCTTTGTGCATATGGTTGACTTCCTCCTCCTCAGGCCTCTCTGGTCTTTCTGGGCGTTAGAAAGACCCTGCCTCATGTGCTTCTTCCAGAGCAAAGTCACCTGGAACTTTGGTTTCCAAACAGAGCAGCTTCCTGGGGATAGCCATTTTTCTTTCTTTCCTTTCCCCCTTTCAGTACTAGAATAGTTCTCCAGCAGATTCTAGCTGAAACTTAATTTCCAGAAACTCAATTTGCTCCACGTTGAAAATACAGATAGGACCTGCTAAGGCACTGAGGGGTATCATCATGTTGCCAGCAACTGCCCTCCACTTTGTCCTGGTGCTTAAACTCAACACTCACAGAGAAGCCCATGCATCCTAGAGTCCTGCCATCCTAGGAGATGGAAGAGTGTAAAAACGCATCTAATGTATTGCCTGGCATTGTGTGGGTTTCGCTAAAGTTTTACAAGAGCCTAAACTCCTTTTCTCTTTGATTTTGTGCTCTGTACATTGGAATCCTGGAGGATTATTTGAAGGCTTCGCCCATCAATCTATTTAGGGCATGTTAGTTTTCTTTATCTTTCCATATTTATTGTCAATAATTAGATACATTGCACAAGCAAGTCTTATGGTGGCATCTCCATTTCCCTCCCCGCTCTCCAACCCACTGGGGGCCCTCTTCAGTGAACCTGCTAGAACATTCCAGGAGATAGGGGATTATTGATTGTAGGAGAAGTAGCCAGTTGTATTTCTTTTTTTATCTTTGTGTATTGTTGCTGACGGGGGTGATGGCTCTGGGAGTTCTCCCCCACCAAGGCTGTTATAATCTTTCCACCCCCTCTTCCACTCAGATTCTTGAGCCATGGTGGGTGAGTTTTAGGACATGCTAGTTTTCTTAAATCAAGTCACTCTGTGGAAGTTTAGGGACCTGGAGGGAGGAGTTAGTGGACAGGAAGATCATTCTATCAGTCAATCAATAAAATAGCCAGTTAATCAAAATATTAATTTCTATTATATGGTCCCATATACTAGTTATGTTGCCACCTTTTCCATCTGCAACCTCATCTAATGAGGAGATACAGACAAATAAAGAAAAGCAAGATCAAGACAGCAAGATTCTCTGTATTTCTCTGAACCTTTGAAGCCTGGCTCAGCCCAAGCACTGTCACCTGAGAGTCTTAGTAGGAAATGGGATTTTTCAGGAAGGGAACACAAAAGCATCAATTGCTAATTATACTTATTTATTAAAATCTGTTTAAGCCCTCTCACAAAATGGGGAACGGAACTCAACAGGGAAATCAAAGAGGAAGAAATACAAATGGCCAATTTCCATTTGAGAAAATGTTCAATGTTATTAATCATCAGAGAAATGCAAATCAAATCAGCAATGCGATTCCATCTAACTCCAGTCAGAATGGCAATCATTTAAAAATCTAGTAAAATTAGATGCTGGTGAGGTTGTGGGGAAAAAGGGACCCTCATTCACTGCAGGTGGGAATGCAAACTTGTATAACCACTTTGGAAAGTAGTGTGGAGGCTCCTAAACAGGATGGATATAGAGCTACCAGAGGACCCAACTATCCCTCTACTGGGCATCTACCCCCAAGTTTCCTCACCAAAGCACAGAGAGACATTTGCTCAACCCTATTTATAGCAGCTCAATTCATAAAAGCAAAGAATTGCAACCAACCCAAATCCTTATCCCTGGATGAATGGATATGAAAGTTGTGATATATATATATATATATATATATATATATATATATATATATATATATATATATATATACACACACACACACACACACACACACACACACACACACACACACATACTATGGAATTCTATGAAGCTGAAGGAAAAATGACATACCGAAATTTAAAGAAAAATGGATGGACTTGGAATGTATCATTCTTAGCAACCCCACACAGGTTCAGAGAGCCAACACATAAACCCCTAGCTTTATTACAGTAAGCTCCTGAGGGAGCTGTGGACACCACCTGGTATGAGGGGCCATGAACAGAATGGGAGGATGCCTAGCCTCAAGAATAATTGATCAGGCTTCTGGGAAAAGGCTGCTCTGGAGACAGACTGCAGTTCCTTCTGTGAAACCTTCCAGCTTTAAAACCCAGTAACAGGGGGTGGAGCAAGAGTAACAGCGTTGCCAGGAATCTCTCCGTAAAGGTTTAATTTTCCAGCTGGGATCCAAACCCCAGACCCCAGCCGGACCTGAACCCAAACCCACCCTCCCCCAGCTTCTGCACCAGCACAGACAGGGTTCCCCAGTGGCTCTCTGCTCTGCAGAGGAACAGAGAGCCGCCCCCCTCCCGCACCCCAAGCTCCCGCCATTATCTCCTCCCAGCCGGTTCCTGAGCCCACTTCTCCAGCTGAGCACCTTTCCCTCACAGGGCCCCTTCCCTCCAGCACCCGATCCTCTGGCACACTTCTCTCCACAAACCCCCCACATACACAGGCAGACACGATCCTTGGGCAAACTGAACTAGCTTGGTTCCAGGGCCAGACCTCAGGCAGATACCTGGGAACCTCGGCAGAGGCCAGTTCAGATGGGTACCTGCCAGAAGGGCACAGGCAGTCTCTGCGAGTACCAGGGATCACGTGCCACTGCCAGGTGGGAAGACACTGGGCTCTATAGTTGGGGGTGCTGGGGCTGCTTTTTTATTTGTTGTTTTGTTTTTGTGTTTGTTTTTTACTGCAGCATTCCAATTGGGGACAGGGGCCTATGAGCTGGCTCTAAGACTAAACAGTCACATACAGAGAGATCCAGACAGGTAAAGATCTAAGCCTGTCTGGGGACAAAACACCCTAACAGGAAAGACCTCTGTTTAAGATCAAACCTGGTGATCATTCCATTGGAAGTAAAGTGGGCTGAAGAGCACTCCCCAGGGTGCCTGAGTCCCACTCCCTTACCTGGACATGGGCAGAAGCCAACAAAAAACCCCACAGAAATTAAAGACAGATCTCCCCAACTCAGGGCCTCTAGTCCCATTATGGAACAGGAAAGTGACAAGGAAGTGGAGACAACAAATATACAATCCCAAAGAGAGAATAACATGTCTCCTGACCACAACTGCAATGCAAACATGAAGCAGTGAATGGCTGATATGGAAACTATGAAAAAAGACATGAATGAGATGAAGCTCACCAACTCAAGCATAGACTCCAGACTGAATTTAATGCAGAGGAATATAAATGAATTCAGAAACACATTAAGTGAATTGAAGGTCAACCAACTACGGGAGGAGCTAGACAATCCATTGATTAAATTTGATGGGGACTTAAAAAATTTAAAAATGATTTTCAGGAATCCCTAGCAAAAACAAAAATAGACTGGAAATTGGATCTTACCAAAGAATTGGAGTCTATAAACAAAATTATAGCAGAATCCAAAAATGAAATGGAATTGTTAAAAACCTCCCTAGAATTAATCAGTCCCAGAGTCGACAATCTGGAGGACAGACTCTCAGACGTTGAGGACAAGACAGAAGGAATTAATAAGGATGTCATAGGATTCAACAAATTCAAGAAATCAAGTGAGCATAATTTGAGGGATCTATGGGATACCATAAAGAGGTCCAATATTCGAATCATGGGGATCCCAGAGGGAGAAGAAGCCTAGGCTAAGGGCATAGGAAATATTTTCAACAGAATTATTCAAGAAAACTTCCCCTATCTAACAAGAGAAAGCCCACTCAACTGTCAAGGGGCCCAGAGGACTCCAAACAGACAGGACATGAAGAGGAATTCTCCAAGACATTTAAATTAAGATGCCTAATGTAGAAAGCAATAAGAAAATACTCAAAGCTGCTAGAGGAAAGCAGACAATAACTTACAGGGGAAAAGCCATTAGACTTACCTCAGACTTCTCATTAGAAACCATGAAAGCCAGAAGAACTTGGAATAATGCTTTTCAGGTCCTAAAGAAGTATGGCTTTCAACCTAGACTACTGTACCCAGCAAAGCTATCCCTCATAATAAATGGAGAATTGAAAGTGTTCCATGAAGTTAACCAGCTCTACGACTATTTGAAAAAAAAGCCTAAATTTCAGAAGATCCTCCAAGAGATATCCCACACAGAAGAAACAAGAAATCTACCTCAGAAGAGTACCAGAGATCAGGCAAGACAATCACAGTCAGTGTGCTAATAACAGCAGCACAGACAACAACCCCCATTAATCCTTCATCATGGCAGGGCTTAAAGCATACCTCACAGTTATATCACTGAATATATATGGACTTAACTCCCCTATAAAAAGACACAGACTTGCAGGGTCGATCAGAAAAATGGACCCTTCCATCTGCTGCCTTCAGCAAACACACTTAACCTCTAAAGACAGCAATCTTTTTAGAGTAAAAGGATGAAAAACAGTTTATCAGGCATGTGGAAGCAAAAAGCAAGCAGGTGTGGCTACATTAATCTCTGACAAAATAGACTTTACACCAAAATCAATTAAAAAGGATAATGATGGTCACTTCTTACTCATCAAAGGAATGATCCAGCAGGAAGATATCACCATCATCAACATAAACGCACCAAATTTGGGTGCAACACAGTTGATAAAGGAAACCCTACTCAAAAGTAAAGCAGAAATAGACTCTAATTCCATCATAGTAGGAGACTTTAATACATGTCTATCAGGTCCAGACAGATCAACCAAACAGAAGATCAGCAGGGACATAATGGAGCTCAATAACACCATTGACCAGCTAGGGATAACAGATATTTACAGAACGTTCTACCCCAAAGACACAGAATATACATTCTTCTCAGCAGCGCATGGGCCTTTTTCTAAAATTGATCACATCTTAGGTAACAAATCTTCCCTAAACAAATTCAGGAAGATTGATGTAGTTCCTTGCATCATATCAGACCATAGTGCATTAAAGGTAGAAGTTAACAATGGAACAGGATCCAGAAAATACACGAAGTACTGGTGCCTGAATAATTCACTCCTAAAAAATGATTGGGTCATCCAAGAAATAAAACAGGAAATTCAGAATTTCCTAGTAATCAATGATGATGATAACACATCTTATCAGAACTTGTGGGACACAATGAAGGCAGTCCTGAGGGGAAAGTTCATTGTGATAAATGCCTTCATATCAAAGACAGAGAGGTCTCAAATCAATCGCCTAACCACCCACCTAAGATCATTGGAACAGATGGAAAAAGCTAACCCGAGGAGTGCAAGACGAAAGGAAATAATTAAAATCAGAGCTGAGATTACTGAATTAGAAATAAAGAAAATGATTAAAAAATAGATAAATCAAAGAATTGGTTCTTTGAAAAAGTTAATAAGATTGACAAACCCCTGGCTAATCTAATCAAACGAAGAAATGAGAAAGCCCAAATCAACAAAATCAGAAAGGACAATGGTGAGATCACAACAGATCCCGAAGACATTGGAAGAATCAACAGGTCATACTTCCAAAACCTCTACTCCACAAAATTAGAGAACCTGGAAGAAATGGATAAGTATTTGGAAACCTACCAACTGCCAAAGCTCAACCCAGAGCAGGTAAAAGCACTAAATAAACCTATTACATTCACAGACATTGAAGATGTAATCAAAAACCTTTCCAAAAGGAAAATCTCAGGACCAGATAGTTTCTTAGCTGAATTTTACCAAACCTTCATCACAGAGCTGAAACCACTCTTTCTGAAGCTTGTTAGAAGCACAGAAAAAGAGGGAAGTTTTCCAAACACCTTCTATGAAGCTACCATTGCCGTAATCCCCAAACAAGGCAAGGATGCAACAAGAAAAGAGAACTAACTACACACCCATATCTCTGATGAACTTAGATTCAAAAATCCTGAACAAAGTCCTAAAAATTAGATATAATGCTACATCAAAAATATTATCCACCTTGACCAAGTTGGCTTTATCCTAGAGATGCAGGGATGGTTCAACATATGCAAGTCGATAAATGTAATACATCACATTAATCGGCTCAACCACAAAAACCACATGATTATCTCAATAGATGCGGAGAAGACCTTTGACAAAATTCAACACCACTTCAGGTTCAAATCTCTAGAAAGAATAGGCATAGATGGCCTATATCTCAATTTAATAGACAATTTACAAAGCTCCTAAAGCACAAATCATTCTCAATGGGGAATGACTCAAGGAGTTCCCACTCAATTCAGGAACAAGACAGGGGTGTCCACTCTCACCACTGCTCTTTAACATAGTGCTTGAAGTTCTAGCCCAAGCTATAAGACAAGAGAAGGTCATAAAAGGGATATAAATCAAAAAGGAAGAAATTAAGCTATCCCTCTTTGCAGAAGACATAATCCCTTATATATCAGACCCAAGGAATTTGTATCAGTAACCTCTTGAAGGTGATTAATACCTTCAGCAAAGTGGCAGGATACAAAATCAATACACAAAATCAGTAGCCTTTCTATATGCAGAAGACAAGCAGACAGTAAAAGACATAAGAGAGACTGTCAGATTTTCTATAGCCTCAAAGAAAATCAAATACTTTGGAATATCACTAACCAAGGTTGTAAAGTACTTATATAAGGAAAATATTGAAACACTCAAGAAGGAAATAAAGGAGGACGTGAGAAGATGGAAAGATATTGCATGCTCATGGTTAGGGAGAATCAATATAGTAAAAATGGCAATCCTGCCAAAAGTGATTTACAGATTCAATGCTATGCCGATAAAAATACCAACCTCTTTCTTCACAGACATAGAAAAAATAATCTCTGAATTTATTTGGAAGGGCCAAAGACCTCAGATATCTAAAACTATTCTAAGTAAAAAAAACCTACTCAGGAGGTATCACCATCCCTGACTTCAAAACATACTACAAAGCCATAGTAACTAAAACAGCATGGTACTGGCATAAAAACAGACAGACAGATCAATGGAATAGGATTGAAGACCCAGCTTTAATTGGAAGTAACTTCAGTTTTTTTGTCTTTGACAAGGGGGCCAACAATGTACGCTGGGCCAAAGATAGCATCTTCAACAAATGGTGCTGGACGAATTGGATAAACACGTGTAAAAAAATGAAAATAGACCCACTCCTTTCACCGTGCACAAAAATCATCTCCAAATGGATCAGAGACCTGAATATAAATTCTGTAACCCTGAACACCCTGGAAGAAAAAAATAGGAGGAAATCTACATGAAATCGGAGTAGGGAAAAACTTCCTGAGCAAATCTCCAGCAGCCCAGGAAATACAACAAACACTTAACCAATGGGACTTGCTCAGGCTCAAAAGCTTCTGTACAGACAAACAAACCATACTCAGAGCCAATAGACCCCCTTCAAATTGGGAGATTTTTTTTTTTCGCCAGCTACAACTCAGGCAGAGGCCTAATTTCCAGAACCTACAGAGAACTCAAAAAAATTAATAACACAAACCCCAAATGCCCCGTCACAAAATGGAGCACTGATCTCAACTGAGAATTCACAGAGGAGGAAACACAAATGGCCTTGACTCATCTAAGAAAGTGTTCAGCATCCTTAAGCATCAGGGAAATGCAAATTAAAACCACAATGAGATACCATCTTACCCCTGTCAGAATGGCAATCATAAAGAAAACCAACAATAATTGTTCCTGGTGAGGAAGTGGGGAAAAAGAAAAGGTGTCGTCAAACAACACCAAGAGACACTGCTGGATCCAGAATGGTAACCAGCTCCCAGGTGGTAGCATGTGTAGCACTGGAAGGTGTTGCATGAGCTGCCAAGGGAAAGTTGTCAATGATATTTGGAGAGAGCAGAGACCAATGAGATACAATATAGTCAGTTGTCACAAGAATGCTGAACACACGGCTGTATGAAGAGACCAGTAAGTCAAGGAATACTCATCTGTGCAATAGTGGCACTAAACCTAGGAGGGTAATCAGCAGCTTACTAATTGGCTAAGAGATCCTCTTAGTTACAAGGAATTCTTAACTGGAGCTGGGATCCATAGCACAATCCTATAGGGACCAAGAACTCTGGCTCCTGGGGCAATTCCCACTACCAGAGAGCTACAGAGAGGCTATACCCATTAGGAGTTAGCCATAATAGCAATGTTTGTCTCATTTAACCTATATTGATCTCACTGTCCAATGGAGATTCTGTTTATATTTTTCAGAAGGCATTGAGAGAGCCGGGAACAACCCAATTCCACAAACAAGACATGGGATGATGGCTGACATCCCCGCAGGATACAAGCCACACCTAGCCTTCACATGGGGCCCCAATGAAACCTATGAGAAAGTGATGAGACAAGCAGAAGACCAATCACCGCAGCAAGTCTGATAACCCATGAAAGGTCAATGGAGACAGACACCAATGATACCCAACACAACCCAGGGCAAAGATCTAGATACTTAAGATCTCAATAACAAAGCAGACTCAAAACTCAGCCACTCTGACTGAGGGAACTGAGTGGAAGAGGGGGTGGAAAGAATGTAAGAGCCATGGTGGTGGAGAATATCCAGAGACATCACCTCCCTCAGCAACAACACAGAAAGGGGGAAGAAATAAAAAGAAAAAAAAAAAAAGCTGGCTACTTCTGATGAAGTTCAGAACTCCCTATCCTATGGACAGATCCAGTATGTACACCAAGGAAAGACCCCAGTGGGTAGGGGACAGAGAGGAAAGAAATGGGGGTACCATCACAAAGTTTTACTCATACAATGTGTATATTTATTCATAATAAAGATATTAAATAAGAACGTGTTTACCATGGTTTACATATATAATAATTCAGTATAATCAGGATTTTCATTATACCTCTGGTATTTATTCGTTTATGGACCAGTGAGAGTTTTGTACTTTTGTTAGGCAAAGCTCTAGGTAAAGGCTGGGAAGTCGCCAATGAACAAGTCCATCATATCTTTGGCATCATGAAGTTAGTTTAGTTGTTAAATGCTTGAGATCCAAAATGGATTAGGGGTTATATAATGCAATATAATTTTACAGTGCCTGTCAAAATCTTTACAAACTCTATAAATATTTTCAATAGTAGAGTGATCTTATGAGATAAGATCTTGTAAAATAAAAGAATGTTTAAAGCTTAACTTTACCCTTAAGTATGTATTCTAGAATTTTTCAAAGATCAGAATAAAAGCCATACTCATAGTAAGATAAATATAAAATCTCATGAGAAATAACTTATGTTTTAATTATAGTACCTGAAATGATATGAGGGAGTGTGACTTATAAAGACTTGGGAAAATTAATGGCATAAGCAAAAATCAGTTTTCATATACATATGTCAAATATGATTTATTTATAAAACAAAAGTTATACACTGAGTGGGCATTCAACATCAATATGCCGCCTTCCCAGTTCTCCTTGGCTGCATTCCAGTTGAAGTGTATTGTAATCTGACTGTGACCTAGAAAATTCTGACTTTGAGACTTACAGCACAAGTCAAATAGATTTTCTGGTTTTGTCTTATTTTTAAAAGTCACTTTCAATATTGTTCTGAAATTCTGAATTTTGACTAAAAGTTCATGGTCCCGGATTTGGGAGAAATCCACATCATGACACACTCATGGAAAGTAAAATTTTGTAACAAGCCTAAATTTGTTAATTTACATAAAAACTCTAAAACTGCAATTATTTTCTATCATTTTTAAACAAATCAAACATCAAAAGTTTCTAGTTCCTATTTGGTGCATGGATTATTTTTAGGTGGTCTCAAATCTTATGTCCATTATATCACTGACTTTTATTAACACTACTGAATGTAAGTTTTTAAGTGTTCTCTTTGCCAGAAGAAATCATAATAATGGTTCAGGTCACATTTACAGGGAAAAAAAACCTGATAGGCTTTATTAGTGTTAGAATGTCAAAGTCTCCGTGTATTTAATGGTAAAAAATAATTCAGTAAGCTTCTCAGGGTGACTTATTTGAGAATAGAATTAATGGAAATCCAATAATGCAAAATGATTGCATAGAGCAGAAGCAGACTGAAAATGAAAAACCCTTTATGTAAGCGCTTATCTTTAATTTTAGCCTCTCTCCCTCTCTTTCTCTAAGACTTTATAGTTGTCCTTTCCTAATTTGAAATAGTTAATTTCCCTTGAGGCCCTTGAATGTTATTAGTTGTTAGTGAGTAACTGATAATTACCAACTGTTCACCCTTATTTTTTTAATTAAATCATTGCTACTTTTAGTCCATTCGAGACATTTTTCATTTCTATTTCTAAGAGATTTTATTTCAGATAAAAGGTGACACTATCACAGAGTGGCTTCTAATGGCTTATTAACCTTGAAACTTTCTGTCTCTTCCTGTAATCTTTCTACATTGCTAAAAGTGGGCACATTTTTATAAGAATAAATTGGATAAGCTACTTCTCTTTGTCACATATATGCCCCAGATAAATGATGACATCTCCAATTTTAGATATTTATTTATTTATTTGCAAGGGGAGACACACACTCACAGAGAGAGAGAGAGAGAGAGAGAGAGAGAGAGAGAGAGAGCACAGGGAGAGAGAGATACAGAGAGAGAAAGTAAATGGGCCGAGGAGAGCCTCTACTCTTTGCAAAGAAACTTCATATGCATAAGCCTCTTTTTGCATCTGTCTTTAAGTGGGTACTGGGGAATTAAACCCTGGTCATTGGGTTTTGCAGGCAAGTGCTTTAACCTCCCAAGCCCCTCAATGTATTTTACCAGATGTCAATCACTATGCGAAGAACCTTTCTATGTTTCTTCCCAGTTCCTCAAATAAGAACTTTCTTATAGTACTTGTATTAGGAAGGGGTCTCTAAAGTAATACATTCATTATGCCATAGAAAGGGATTTATTGGACTGGCTTACATGATAGGGCCCATCTGCTTTTGGAGAAGCAGAAAAGCTGGTTGCTGTTCAATCCAGGAAGAGGATGCCTCATTAGTCTCAATCCAGCACCTGAGGCGAGAGTCACTGGCATTGGTCCGTGTTGACAGGCTGAAGAATCTGGAGTAGGCCATAAGCAGATGGCAGGAGGATTGGCACACTCAGAAAGAAAGGCTTGTGCGAGCCCAAGGGGCTTTCTTACATCTATCCATTTCATCTGGGCTTCTAACCTTTTGGAAGATGCCACCAACATTCAGGGCAGGTGCTCCTAATCAACCCTCTCTGGAAACATTCCCTCAGACACATAGATGTGATTCATCAGTGGTACACATCTAATAATCTAGTCAAGATTGACAATCATGACCAACAATTATTACTCATCTTAAAGGTGTAGCACCTGAGACTTACAATGGTTAAGTAATACATTCTTTTTTTAAAAAAATATTTTATTTATTCATTTTCAGAGAGAGAGAGAGAGAGAGAGAGAGAGAGAGAGAGAGAAAGAGAGAGAGCACCACGGCTACCACCTTGTGGGTCTGGCATATGTGGGTCGTGGGGAATTGAACCCGGGGCCTTAGGCACTAGAGGTAAGTGCCTTAACCGCTGAGCAGTCTCTCCAGTCCTACATTCTTAATATAGCTATTTATTCTTATTAATGACAGGCTCTAATTTCAGCAGAGTGTGCAAGAGTGATATATTTACAGTGTCTACCCTTGAATGTGCACACAATAATGTTTACATATATTTATAATGAATCACGGTATAGAGTATCATTAGACTTTGATTGTGAAGGTAATTTACCAATGTGTCTAGTATAGTTAAGTGTTCATATGTACTATATCTTTGAGATCTAACCATTTTTACAGATTTTATTACATCAATCTTTTTTTTTTTTAATATATATTTATTGTCCATAATGTGTTACATTATTTAGTGGGCAAACCATGCGTTGTTATCCCGAATTCCCCAATTCCCCCCCTCCCCATCCCTAATCAGTTGTATATCCTCCTCTCGACTCAGGGAATCAATCTTTTTTTTAAAATATATATTTATTGTCCATAATAAGTTACATTATTTAGTGGGCGAACCATGCGTTGTTATCCCGACTTCCCCAATTCCCCCCCTCCCCATCCCTGATCAGTTGTATATCCTCCTTCGTGGGCTGTCTGTATTAGTCCTTGTGGCAAGGGATCCTGGATATCTTAGTACTCATCCCGGTCTTCCTGGCCCAAGTGAGTTGTTACTGATGGGTGCTATGCCTCTGGACCGTCTCCCCCACCATGGCTCCCACACTCTTTCCGCCCCCTCTTCCACTCAGTTCCCTGAGTTGTGGTGGGTGAGTAATAAGGCTGCTTTAATGTTGCGAGCTTAGAGGTCCTTGTGTCGAAAATCCTTGGTTCCTGTCTCAATGGCCTATCCTGTGTTGATTGAATGACTGTGGTTATAGGTCCCTTGTTCATCATTCATTGTCTGCTGAGTTCCCTATGGATCCTCCCTGATATGACTGTGGTG
>PVHP010002204.1:0-28382 GCA_004024765.1 Zapus hudsonius | reverse complement strand
CATCCATCGGCCTACGGTTGGTTGGTAGGGTTAGATGGGGCACAGCTCTCTCGTTGCATCCTGAAAAACACAAACACATTTGGCTTATCTAGAGTTGGTTGAATGGCTGTGGCTATGGGTCCCTTGTTCATCCCGTCCTTCTCTGCAGGGTTCCATATGGATCCTCCACAATATGACTGTGGTGGCTCATCTCTTACCATGATCTCATCTTTTGGCCTGCTGTCAGGTGGTAGGGTTATATGGGCCACAGCTATATCACTATATCCTGAAAAATACAAATACAATCTCCATTGGAGAGTTAGAACAGTATAGGTTAACAAATATACACCATTCTGGGTTACCTAGTTTCTATTTTTAGTAGCCTCCCTGTCAGACGTTCGCATCTATATCAATCTTTGACTTCAATATTTTGCTAAACTATACATTACACCTTCAGCATTGAGTTGCTGGTCTAGTTTGGTATCTTAGATCCTATTCAAATGGACTGTGCTTGCAGAAATCATGATTTGAAGAGTCTGATAAAGAGATAGGTTGATTCATTTCTTGTTTCTGGGAGAGAAAAAAAGTAGAGGGGTAGGCCAAGTGGAGACAAGAGAAAATGACAAGGAGGATGAATTCTTGTGTGTTAACATTCTAATCTGCTAGGGGAAAGACCGCTGAAATGGGGTGATTCATTCATGGGGAGATATTTCAGAATGTCCTTGGAAGCTCATGGCAAATTACATTTTTATTCTTCTGGCCCATTCCCTACCTTGCCAGTCACACATCAATTTCATATTATAGAATCTCACCAAACTTTTAATTAAGAAATATTTTGTGGGCAGGAGTCATTGATCAGTGGTTAAGGCATTTGCATGTAAAGCCTAAGGACCCAGGTTGAATTCCCCAGTACCCATGTAAAGCCAGATGCACAAGGTGGCACATGCATCTTAGTTCATTTGCAGTGGCTATAGTCCCTGGTGTGCCCATTCTCTCTCTCTCTCTCTGTCTGTCTGTCTCTCTCTTTCTCTCTCTCTCTGACTGTCCCTTCTTTCTCTTTCTTTCTTTCAAATAAATAATAAAAATATTTTAAAATAATTACATTTTTCTCACAAAATATTTTGTGACAATAACATTTGAAACACTAAAATATTCTCATCTTCATCAGACTTTCGTCAACTACTTAATAACCATTGATTATTGCCTCAATCAATGGTTGTTAATAATTTCAAAGGTTAGTGGTTTGTCTTCATTTGTTAGTTGGCAGGTGAATCTAAGGAAGAAAGTCTCATATTATTATTTGTTTACTTATTTATTTACTTAGTATCAAAGCACATTTATGTTAGACATGTTCTCTACTATTGAGCTATAGCCCCAGCCCACTGTGTATTTTATTTATTTATTAATGAAATTTTTGATCTTTGTGTTTAAATGAACTTTGACTTAGGGTTTTTTATAATTTGTCCTAAATTATTATTATAATTACTTATTTAATATGTAAATCTTTCCATATTTGGCTCTCTTTTACTTTCCACATTCTCAGCATTTTAGGTCATGTGCTTATTTTCTGGTAAGAAAGATTTTGGGGTTTATTTAAAATTTAGTTTTGTAGCTTTATTACTAGAATAAACATTTTCTTTTTTAAAAAATAATTTTATTTATTTATTTGTGAGCAGAGAGAAACAGAGGTGGGGGGGTCAGAGATAATGGGTGTGCTAACCCCCCCAAGGCATTGCAAATGAACTCCAGATGCATGCACCCCTTTTGTGCCTCTAGCTTTATGTGGGTACTTGGGAATCAAACTTGGGTCATTAGGTTTTGCAGGCAAGCACCTTAACTGCGAGCTCTCTCCAGCCCTAGAATAAACATTTTCTATAAGGAACCCTGGCTCCACTTAATGAATAATAATATTTAGAAAAATGAACTGAATGCTAGTTTCCACTGTCCTTAGTTATTCTCAGGGTTTATATTTACAAATAATAGATGATATAAACAAATAGACACACACACATATATATATATATATGTATATGTATATATATATATATATATATATATATATATATATATATATATATATATATATATAGAGAGAGAGAGAGAGAGAGAGAGAGAGAGATAGCTTTTATATGCAAACACTTCTCCATCATCCACAAATTGTTTTCACCATTTATTTGCTATGTAATCTCTCTTCTTGGAAGAAATTTCAAGACTATAGTAGATTTTTTTTCGTTCTTTTAAGGAAGTAATTTCATTTTTCTTAAAAAAAGGTCTTTTACTGTTCTAATTTCCTTTGCTCCCTAAATATTTCTAAACTTATTCTCTCTGTGTTTGTGAAGAACAAGTGTGTTCTTATTCCTGTCTTACTTTCTGTCTTCCTTACCCTCTGGTAACCATCATTTAACTTGATATTCTATGAGTTAAACTTTTAAGGTTGCACAGATGAGTGGAGGCATGTGTCATCTGTTTGTCTGTGCCTGGATTATTAATTTAACATAATATCCTCCATGATCATTCATGATGGAATTTTGGTTGGAGGATAGAGATCAGTTGGTCTAGTACCTCTAGCATGAGTGAAGCCCTGTGCTCAATCTCCAACATCACATAAAAACAAGTGTTGGGATGCTTACCTGTAATACCAACACTCAGGAAGTAGAGGTAAAAGGATAAGAAGTTCAAAGCTATGCTCACCTAAGTGCTGAGTTCAAGACTGGCTACAATTTTCTATAACAAAAAAAGCCAAGTCTGTAAATTCTCAGAACAGGAGTAAAGACATGGAGAAACAATACATTTCATATAAATTAGATTTATAAAGAAACAGCTACAATGTGATTTCATGACTTCTTAACGCAATTTTATAAAATAAAGTCAAAAAGTATTATGGTGCCATCTGCTACAAATGTAAACTCTAGACCTTTTAAAGAGGAGCAAACACACAATGTAATCTTGACATCATTTGTTGTTCTTAGTTCTTACCTGGGGTTACACTTCCTTTCATTGTGTCCTTTAGGTGGTATGATCTTGTAAGATTTTCCTCAAAGCATCCAGCTGTGACATCTGTCTGCACCCAGCAAAGAGGCCAGTGTGTTTGCAAAGATGACGTCGTCGGGAGTCAATTGCAACAATTCCCAAGGTTGCAGCTACTTGTCAATATTACTTTTCTGTCCATATATGCTTTTAAGTAAATGACACCAGGTTCTCCAGTTTTCTGGCTTGAGAGGAGCAATCATTTGCAAACCTGGTGTTGCAGCCAATGGCCATTGATTGATAGGTTTGGGTTCTAGTTCTTCAATGCCAGGAGTGGCTACTACTCCCTGGGGAGCACCTATGTTGGAGGGCTTTTTCTTTTAGGTTTCCTTCACTGAAAACTATTATGCCGACCTTTCTAGTAACTTTGTACACATACAACTACCCTAGAAACACTCATTTCTAATCCTCTCATTCTATAGATGAGAAGCTGGAAAGATAGAATGGACATTTCCTGATGCAAAGTTCATTCCAGAGTCTCCTTCTTCTGACATCAGTCATGTCTTCTCCATGAGTTGGAGGATGCTGGGAAATATCCTGCCAGGCTATTTGCTTCCTCATTTGGGTCTTCTCCACAATCATATGACTTGAGTCTTATCTTTTGTCTTCTTGAAAATCATTTATCCTATGGGGGGAAGGTGATTTTGAATTTTGCTTTTAAATTCTATTTCTTCATTGCTTAGTGACACTGAGCATTTTTTCTCATACCTACTAGACTACCTACTAGACACTTATATGTCTTTGTTTCAAAAATATCTTGTTTAGGTTTTCTACCCAGTTTTTGTTTGGGTCAATTATTTTCTTCTTATGCAATTGTTTGCATTTCTTATGCATTTAATATTAATCCCTTATCAAACATAACTTTTGCTAATATCTCATCCCAGCCTGTGGGCTGCCTCTTTCCACCGTGACTGTCTCTCTTGTTGTACTGATGCTTGCTGGTTCCCCAGGATCCCAGCTGCAGATCCTGTGGCTGTGGTTTTGCTGAGGGTGTCAAAGTGATGCCAAGAAAATTCATTGCACATCCTAGTGTGGACTTTAAGTCAATGAGATTCCACTCCTCTTCACCACTAACTGACCTTTAGATCTTTTTTGTTTGTTTGTTTGTTTGTTTGTTTTTCCAGGTAGGGTCTCACTCTAGCTCAGGCTGACCTGGAATTCACTGGAGTCTCAGGCTGGCTTCGAACTCACAGTGATTCTCCTACCTCTGCCTCCCGAGTGCTGGGATTAAAGGCGTGCACCACCACGCCCAGCAAAGCTCTTTTAATCTTCATGGAAAAATACTACCAGACACCCTGTTATTATTTCTACTGTTAATCTTTTCCATTTCAAGGGATAAAACATTTTCTTTGGTAAAATTCTCTGTTCATTGAAAGCAGAAAGCATCAAACTTTTGCAAAAGGAGCCACATAATAAGAACTTTATACTCTACATCATCCATTCTCTGTGGGACTAACAGGTAAATGAATGGAAGCAGCTGTGTTCTATAATTCTTTTATTTCCAAAAGCAAGCAGCGGGTCAGCATGGGTCTGTAGGCTGTATATCACTTGATCCCTCATTTAAAGCATCTTGACATTTTCCTTTCTTAAGAACAGTATTTCCATGCAAGCATAATTCTTCAAATTATCTCAATTAGTACAAGTACAAGCTTTCTTTAATTATATTTTGGATCTTTTTATAGTCATTATAAATTCCATTAAGGTCTCCTTCTGCCATGTTAAACCAAAACGGAAGCTTTATTTGTTGATTTTGTTAGCATATGTTGAGATTATATAACACTGTTCTTTTAAAAAAAAGTGAGTTGAAAATTGCCAAAGTTCTCTTCGACAATACTCTTTCACATGAAAATATAGAGTGAGTGATGAATGGATTTTAGTGGCCCGTAGCATTTCTGATGTTATGAGGGACACAGGCTCAGGCATGAGAAGGCTGGCTCTGGCATCCTGCCTAGACAATGGTAGAATGAGTTCACTTCACTATTTACAAGCAGATAGCAAATATGTAGAAACTGTAACAGAGTAGCTATTAATGTAGAAGTCAAGAAACAAACCTGTATACTCTCATTCTAAATACATCAATCAAGATCATAGCACCATCAGCAGCATATAAATAAGACGCTGAAATGCTGTGTGGCCTTTCACAGATATCACAAAATACCTTCAGAATCTACAGAAAAGAGAAAGGGTTTATGTCAGCCCCTTGTTTCAGAATGTTCAGTCTGCAGTATCTTTATTGATTCTAGGCCCATTGTGAGTGGCATAGGCTGTGTGGTGGTTGAGTTTTGTTGTCAACTTGACCTTTTTAGTAACCTTGGGTGGGTCTCTGAGGATGTTCACAGGAAGGCAGCCCTCTGAGTAGGGGGGATCTAAGGAAGTTCAGGGGAGCTAGAAACAAACATTCCTTCCTGGGATGGGAATTCCAGAGACTCAGGAAGACAAGTCAGGGAAAGGGTTGCAAGACCCCACCCTTAGGCTATATAAAGGGGAAGGAACTCTTTCTCCTCCCACCCCCACCTTCCTGCCCCTCTGACTGCTGGTGCTTGTTGTGCATCTCTTTGTGGGCATTGGAACAAAGCTTCCTTAGCCTTCCAGCCTGGACTAAAGACAAGTGGCTCCCCAGAAAGCCTTTAGGCCTTCAGTGCTGGATGGGGACTGCTGAGCCATCCAGCCATGAGGAATAGCTCCTTAACTCTCAGGCTTGCAGACTGCTATTATGAGACTGACATAAACTAATCCAATAAATCCGCCTTTTTTCCCTACCATTCATTCTGTTTGTTCTGTTCCTCTAGAGAACCCTGACTAATAAAGGCAGCTACCTGCATGGCATGCAGAAGACACACACGGAGAGAATGAATGATTCAGGATGTACCTTTCTACCTCTGTATGTAGCCATGGGAATTTCACAGAATTCAGTTACTTGTCTTGTGCTTTACACACGTCTGGGGATCAAATCTTGTCCAGAACCCTAAGATTCTGAAATTCTTTCTTTTTTGAGACAGATTCTCATATAGCCCAGGCTAGCCTCAAACTCACAACAATCCCCCTGACACCTAGAGTGTTGATACTAAAGGTGTGTGTCACCACACCCAGCTTATTATTGTTTCATTGCTTTATTCCAATAAATTTAGTTCATGCTGGACCAAGCTTACAAGTTCCACAGCCCCACAGATGGAAATAGCCTGACTGATGTTTTAATGAACCAAACAGAGTAAAATTTTCCCTTCACTTATCTTTTTTTTTGTTGTTGTTAAACAGAGATTTGGTGGTATTTTAGAATGTATCACAGTGATCATTCTATCCCAAAGAGGATCAGTATCCTTAGAAAAATGCCATGCTTATTTTCTAGGTTATAACCTTATTTGTGAGATGAAAGAACTGTGATGGATGTTTTCTAAAGATCCCATCTTACTCTTGCTTCTACTAGAACATGGGAAATGCTTTTCTTTTCTTTTGAAAGAGTTTCACAGAGCTCAAGTCTAAATAATGGAAACTGTGATTTTTTTCCCTCAAAATGTTATTTCATTTAGTAATCTTTCCCATTGTAAACAAGATAATTCTACTGTAAATGTAAGAAGTCATGACAAATACTGCTTTGATCTGTCATCATATTAGAGCTTCATAATAGAGTAATTGGAAAGAAGACAGAAATATACACATTATTGAGCTTCAATTAAATTTCAGAGCTGACATATGTACACAAGGAAGTAGTCAACCCGAACCCGAGCTTAATGTAGTTAAAATTGCAGATGCCATTATCATAGTACATTAACACACTGAAAATGAGCTATCTCATGACATTAGCTTTTAAAAACCACTTCAGATGCATTTATATTCGAAATTAGAATGCATCCATTATTTTAAACAAGAAATTTGCCTATTGTTTTGTGGTTTATGAATCAACATGAATGTATCCTTTTTATTTCATTTTCATAAAGCAGGACATGATGTGCATAAAGTACTCGAAATACAATTATTTTAATTCAGCCAACATAAAAGATATTCTTTGTTAATATATTTGACTAATTTTTCTAGAGCTGAAGAACATTTTATGAGCTACATTTCCTAGTTTAACAGAAAAGAATTTTTAGAGAAGTTCTATAAATATGATATATCTTCAATGATATCCCTTTAGCCATTTTTTAAAAATATTTTATTTATTCATTTTCAAGCAGAGAGATGAGAGAGAGAGAGAGAGAGAGAGAGAGAGAGAGAGAGAGAGAGAGAGAGAGAGAGAGAGAGAGAGAACACCAGGGCCACCACCTTGTGAGTCTGGATTATGTGGGTCCTGGGGAATTGAACCTGGGGCCTTAGGCACTGGAGGTAAGTGCCTTAACCGCTGAGCCATCTCTCCAGCCCCCTTTAGCCATTTTTTTTACCATTGGGTTTTTTTTTTTCTTTTGGTCAAACAATGGCATACTTCACAAACTAGCATTGTATCTTTGCATACCTATTTTTAAAATTATAAATAAGCTAACACATTTGGTAAAAAAGGTGCTGATGTTGTATTTCTTTGGCTCTACCTTCATCACTCCACCAGATGCTCTTCTGACCTAGAAGCCAGTAAACAGTGGACAGCTTCCCCAGGTCATTCTGCTATAGTCCATCACTGGGAAACACTACCTTCTGTTTCTATACACAGTCAGATTGGACCCTATGAGGAAAACTTTAAAATAGATTTCTTCTGAATTCCCAGTGCCTCTGTCCCTTATCAGTCTCTTCCCTCACACTGCCTGACTGACATGGGCTCTTGATATTTCCTTGCCTAGTCTCTCTTAGTGACGCTCCCTTCACTTGATTCTGATAAGCAGTCTTGTCCCTCCTCCCATCTCCCTTATCTTCCTTTAGGCTCTTTCTTTGCTGTGAGCCTCATGGGATAACCTTGAACCAGTTTCCATTATAACAGACTGATTGCCATTTGCCAAGAATTGTGGCATTGATCACACCTACTGTCTGAAGCCTTATCATCACCTCACCTAAATATTGGGCTATGTGTTCTACGTCCATACAAACCTCTCAGGGTTAACAATATGTTCTCATTACATTGTGATCAGCATTACCTTTCCCTGGCTTCTTGTTTAATCTTTAACTTTCTAGGATTACTCTTTGTATTCCTTTCAAAGTAAGCTTATTGGGAAAGACAGTTTCCAGCTTCCAGAAAACTTGACAAGAATACATGCAGAATTTCCAGCTACCCCCCTGCAGCCAGTTTCTCCTCTTGTTTGAATCTTATAATGCAGGACACATTGATCACACCTATTGAACAAGTATTGACCCATGTCCAAGGTCAACACTATATTCGTATTTCTTGATTGTACCAAGCATTCGTTTCCAATTCAGAAATTTCATCAAGGATGCTACATATAATTAGTATGTCTTCTAGGGTCCTTATTAAATTATCTACATGATCTTAACACATTTGGAGTGGACTTATATGTTCTCTACTATCAAAAAAAAAGACATGAGATAATCACTTTTAAAGATAAAAATATTTATGGGTTATGGTTTCAGACCATGGTGAGTGACTGCTGATTTTTGGCCTGTGGTGAAGAAGATTGACCAGAATATCATGGTTGTTGTGGTCAGCTTTCTAGTTGCTGCACAGAAAGAACCCAAACAAAAGTGGCTTGTGGAGGAATGTTTTTTTTTTTGTGTGTGTGTGTGTGTGGGTTTTTTTTTTTTTTTTTGGCTAACAGACTCAAGGGGAGACTCCATCCTGGCAGGGAAAATGATGGTATGAGCAAAGGAGTGTACATCATCTCTAACACAGCACTGCAAACAGCATCAGGAAGCTGTGCCAAATACTGGCAAGGGGAAGCTGGCTTATAACCCCCAAAATCCCGCCCTCAACAACACAGCTCCATGGAGGTTGTAAAATCCAAACTGCCATCAGCTGAGGATTGGTCAATACAAACATTCATTTGTTTGTGGGGGACACCTGGATCAAACCATGACATTCCGCCCCTGGTCCCCACAAACTAATAATCATACATGATGTAAATACAATGTGCTCAGCTCAACTCTTAAGTTCCCACAGCTTTCAACTGAGCCATAATACCAAAAATAAAGCTGTAATGGTATAGAACATTCACATTGCAAAACATGAGGCATGGCAAAAACAGATTGAACCAATACAAGATTTAAAACAAGCCGGGCACCCTGAATCTCTAACTCCAAGTTCAATGATTCTAACCAATAACAAGTCTCTTGGAGATTCGATTCCACCCCTCCAATTTGGCTATTCACAGTTTGGGAAAACTTCATCCAGTGCTGGCAGCTCACCTTGGCAGCCATTCATAGTCCTGGCATGTTATTGGGTCTCCATTGCAACCCATAGTTCATCCTCATGGCTCCATCAGGCTTCCATGCAGGCAACCTAGTACACCTGCTTCACATTCCGATGGCCATTTTTCAAAACAAAACTGTGTTGCAAATCCAATGACCCTCTCTTCTTGCATTTGTTCTACTCCACAGAACCAGATGGGCTGCCAACTTGTTAAACCAGGGGGGAACAGAGCATTCAGGTCCCTTACTTCAAAGAGTCTGCATTCTTCCTGTTGATCCAATGCAGACCAGCTGGCCCAATCTCAATGGTTGTAATCTCTCAAACAATTGCAGGTGAATGGGCAGAAGTTTCGACCCAGAGATCTTTCTTTCTGTGCCATCTCCATCTGCTCACACTAGTCCATCTTTATGTCAAGCAACCCTGCACAGGTTCCCAGGACACAGGCAGGCAGAACGCAGCAAGCCTCTCACACAAAGTGCTTTTGGCACAGTTCTGACAAAGTTCTTTTCCTCCTCGTAAGCCAAACCTCATAGTCCATAGTTCTTACTTCATTAAGGTCTTTCAACTCTGACCAGAATGGTCCATCATGCTCTACTTATAGCATTGCAAGGTGTCTCTTAGGCTGAGATTTCCAATCTGTCCACAATCCTCCTGCAGATCACTTCCAAAAGGCCAAGTCACAAGATCAGGGTTCTAGCAGCAACAGTCCCCTCTCCTGGTACCAAGACTGTTGCGTTCAGTTTTCTAGTTGCTGCACAGAAAGAACCAAAACAAAAGCAGCTTGTGGAGGAATGGGTTTGTTGGGCTTACAGACTCAAGGGGAGACTCCATCCTGGCAGGGAAAATGATGGCATGAAAAGAGGGGTGGACATCACCTCTGCCACAGCACTGCAAACAGTGACAGGAAGGTGTGCCAAATACTGGCAAGGGGAATCTGGTTTATAATCCCCATAAGCCTGCCCCAACAACACAGCTCCATGGAGGTTGTAAAATCCAAACTGCCATCAGCTGAGGATCGATCTATCAGAACACATTCATTTGTTTGTGGGGGAAACCTGGATCAAACCATGACAATGGTGGAGCAAGACATTCATTCTCCTAAGGGCAGTTGGGAAGCAGAAAAAGAGAGAAAAGGAGAGGCTGGTATTTTAAGTATCACCACTATACACAAGGCCCCAGTGACCTCTTACTAGGCTCCCCCTCTTAAAGATGTACACATTGTACAGATATCAACAGCAAGGGAAGTATGCCTTAGCACATGGGCTTTGGGTCACATATTTTTTTTTAATATTTATTGTCCATAATGAGTTACATTATTTAGTGGGCAAACCATGCGTTGTTATCCCGACTTCCCCAATTCCCCCCCTCCCCATCCCTGATCAGTTGTATATCCTCCTTCGTGGGCTGTCTATATTAATCCTTGTGGCAAGGGATCCTGTATATCTTAGTACTCATCCCGGTCTTCCTGGCCCACATATTTTATAGAAAGGCCCTAAATAAGAATTTGTGTTTTATACATTCTCAAGCTGAGTTTGAGTTTGATGGAGCAAATCTACAGTACATATCCAGTGCATTAACTCTTAACCAATTTAATCACCCATATGACATGGTACTTCCATGCTGGAACATTCCTCTCCCCCCAGTCTGTTTCTCCATATTGTACTCTGGAATAAAGTTCCTATCCCTTTCCCACATTTTAGGAGTGGGGAATTAGACTTCATATACTTGAGGGTAGAATTTAATATAAATTATTTGGAATTCTGTTTCCCAGGAGATCTGTCTTTTCCATTTATTTTACTTCTTTAATCATTTATTTACTTACAAGAGCTGATGAATATTTATCAAACATTTTGCCTAATAATTGATTTTATTATTTTGTTATTTGTGTCATTTCTGCTTTGCACCTTGGTAGCTCTATTAGTTTAAAGTCCATTTCTGTGTCATCTTCCTATCATTGTGAGTTCTCTCCTTACTTTTTGGTGCAATACAATACTCATTTTGTATATTTTCTAACCCAATTCCAGAATCAGGCCTTCCTGCACGGAGTTCTGTTCTTGTCCTGAGAAAATGGTTCTAGGCCACACTAAGAGTGTTACTAAGTGTTACTAAGTGTTACTAAGAGTGTTAACAAGTCATCAGGTTTTCAAAACAAAAGTACCTGTGTCTACTGTATTAAGTTCCCATTGCTGCTGTAACATCTTATTATAAAACTGGTATCTTTAAGATACACAAATTTATTCTCCCATTTCTATAGGGGTCAAAAGTCTGAAATAGTTCTGGAGGCTAGCACCAGGGAGTAGCAGCTGATAGTTCTTTTCAGAGTCTTTATAGGTAAAATAGTGCTCAGAACTTCCCAGGTCCTTGAGTTGGTCCTGATGCCTTGGCCAGTGGGGTTTGCTTCACACATTTGTAATTCAGCAATGCACACCTTTGATTCATTGCATCTAGGACTCCCTCATCATTTAAATGATTTTTGAAATTTGCTTAAGATAAGCATTTGTGCTTTAAGGTTTTATAGGTGTGGGGAAATATATTATGTCATGTGTCCACCATTATGGTTTTCTTTTGTTGTTGTTTTTTTAAAAATCTAAATTAAACTTCATTTCTGTTCTGAAGCCTGTTCAGATTTTTGTTTGTTTCATCCTCATGGTTTTTTTTTTTTTTTGTGTGTGTGTGTATTTGTTTTGGCAGATGGTGTCTTTCCCTTTAGCAGACCTCCAAAGTTTTTGTGAATTTTTATGTATTTTAAAATTTATGAACTTCTATGCTGAGATCCTTACCCATGAAAGAGCATGCGCTTTAACACAAAGGGATATAAGTTTTATTCTGTGAATTCAGCCTTCTGCATATCGTTTTCTCAAAATAAGCAAGCATTCAGAAAAACACAATTTTTAAATGTAAAGCTTATAAAGTCCTTATTAAATTTCAAACAAAAGAAATTGATCATAAAGTTGAGATAGATTTTTGTTCATTTATCTTCTTAAAATAATCTTAGTAGGAAAAATACATGCAAGCTCTCCTTAACCATCTGAGTTCAGCAGTTTCAATAAGCAGACAAACATCACAAGCAATTGTGTAAACTTGTTCTGATATAACTGTCATATATAGGGTAGGCTCACTGATCAAGGTGGGCTTGAAACTACCCTTAAAGAAGATTATATCAGGGTTTATCAGGAAAAAATATCTCTCTGATGAGACTTGAGGAGTCCTTGAACAGCTCTTTGAAATACAAATTCTGAAAGCTATTAGAGTCACATAAGCTGTTTCTTACAGAGAACAGAGCTACAGGGGAACAGCAATTTCTCTACTTTATCATTAATAATAAATAATTTATATTTCCTCTAAAGGAAATGGGATTTACTAAAATTCTTCAGAAGGTATTTCAAGTGTTTTTGTTCTATCCTAAGTGTTCATGTTTTATGGACTAGGAAGTACTCTAACTCAATCTCTAATTGCTCACACTTTGTTGGCAGCATGCATGCCAATCACTAATTACAGACACCTGACAAGATCATTTGATGTCTCTAACACTCAGGTGTGTTGATTGCTGTTTTTTCTTTTTGTTTTTCATGTTCCTGTCTTTTCCTCAGGACACATCCTAAGATCTCAAAGATATTGGATATTATTATGAATGACATTATTACGAGTTATCTTCAAAGTAACAGAATATTCTAAAGAAAACTATTTGAGAAAAATACCACAGGCTGTTAGTTGTGAATTGTAATACAAAGCCAGGGACTCTGGGGGTTGTTCAAAGGAAACTCCTATTGTCAGTTTCCCCAATTGTCTATAGACAACTAAGCATTCATATGTTGTCTTTAACAATGTTGTTTTAAAGTGAATCATCAACAAACTCCACTTCCCTCTTGAATATTGGAATTATAGGTGTGTGTCATCATACCCAATGTATGCAGCAATGGACTCCAAATTCAGGATATTGTGCATGCTACTTACTCAAGCACTCTACCGACTGATTCACATCCCTGGCCCATTTTTGGCTAGTGACACATTTATTTATCTCCCGTTGTGGTTGTGCCTGGCTAACTTCTTTCTATCAATGCATTTTTCCTCTTCTAAGAAGCCTGTCTGGGATGGTACACCTCCTAAAAGCCAGTTATCAGAAAGCCAGTGTTTGTTTTATGAACTTCACTTGCCAGGGTAGCCTCATAAACTGAACTTTTTTTTTTTTTTTACTTTTACCAATACCTGTGTTGGTATTCTGAGATGAATAAATCTTACCACTGGGAGGAGTTTCTGTGCATTCAATGAGGCTCAGGTGTGTGAGTATGAGTGTGTGTATATTTCTGGATCTCCCCAAGAGATTCCATTTTAATTATTTTTAGGTGAAATATAATCTCTAAAATTCAAAAGAAAAAAAAAACTTTATACTTAGCTTGTTTGATTTTCAAAAGCAAAGGTCCAGTCTCATTTGCATACAATAGTATATAATAAATTCTTACAGTTGGCAATTGATATTTTGGAATGATTAAATGAAGGAATGCATTCAACAAGCTGTACTGATCAATATCACAGATATGTTTCCACATTGCAATTATCTGTGCACTGGTTAGCTCTATTACCATGTTCTGAAATATTGAAATGAATTAGTCTCTCTATTTCCATGCTAACATAGTACATGGCATGCATTCGACAGTTGATGAATACATTTGAAAAGATGGAATGATGAATGAATAACTGAAAAGCTTCCTTATTTAGCATCCAGACTCTTCCTATTGTGGTAGAGACTACTGGTTACAGTTTATTATTATCGATGTAATTTTATCCTTTCAGAGTTTACATTTAAAATCATAAACTATGTGTGCAAAAATAATCATTTCCCCAAACTACTGAATGCAAACTAATTTCAAAAGAAATGTTCCTAACTCAAAAACTAGATTTCCAAGCCTTTTCGCATCCAGCCGTGGTTATTCAAGTAAATTAGGAGGTAAGTTGCAAAGAAAAATTGGTGAATAAAATTTCTGCTGAAGCTCGTTCAAATGAGAAAAGATGGCACAACTCTCTGTGTTTCATCTTGATCCCTAACATAGATGGTTGAAATTTCCACTGTATCTGGGCTTAAGGTGTCTTTCTTTAGAATGAAAGCAATTATCTCAAGTTAAGCAGCAAAACCACAAAGAGCCAGCATCCTACCAACTGTGGACAGTTCACCTTTGAACCTTTAAATTTCACTGAGAAAAATAAAAATCCAGTCTTATTTCAGATCAGTTATCAAGGGCTTAATACCTTTCTTCAGTGTTATAAGAGTCAGTAGAGTGAAATGTGCTGAAAAATACCATTTATCGTCTCCTCATTACACTCTACAGTTTTCACAGGATTAAGGCATGAAAGTGATACACTCTCCTATGCCATCCTAACTCTTTTTTTTTCTTTTTTCTCATGTGATCTTTTTAATCTCATATTCAAACTTGGCTGGGAAGCTTGTATTTTATTTTTGATTTGGTGACATAGTGCGCTAATGTTGCCATCGTAACTCTTGTGAGGACTCACATACACCCTCCTATGCCTGGCCAGATGCATTCTGACATGACTTCTTCAATATGTCCCTTTGTTGAAATCATATTTAGAAAAAAATTCCAGAAATCTAGAAGGTACCTTTCTTTACTGCGTGCCTGTATTGCACATCACGATGTATGAAATCTCCTGCTGTAAGCATGCTGTCATGTAAGAATGCTTCCTTTGAAGGCTTGCACTTAGCATTGTAAGCTACACACATAAATGGCTGGCATGCTTGCTGTTAAGTGGTTACACTTAGAAAAATAAATCTTTCCTTCAGGCAAGATTCAGCTCTCTAAATTCACTCAAATGGATTGGAAATTGCCCTCTTGACTAATAATATACTTGGAAATGTTCACTTAAGGATAATTGTCTAGTTGTAATTACCCTAACCATCTACCATCTTAAAGAGGCAAAAAAGTAACTGCACAATTGTGAGGAAGAGTTGAAAGGCAACCTTGGGAAAACACTGAACATAGTTGCCAAGAAGTCTGAAATATTTATAGGCGCCAGATTCTCCGTCTAATTGCTTTAAAATCCACAAATACTAACACAAGCACTCATTCCCTGTTTGCTCCCCAAAATGCAAATAAAGTAAGCAGCATTTTCATTTATTTTCCTAATTAAAAATTAAGTGTATATGTCTAACAACTTAAAGAAACTTGGAATTTTTGTTACTGACCTGAATCTGTCTTTGAGTTTCTTAGTTTGTCTCATGTGAAAGGAAGAAAAAAAAGTGTTGTTTTATAGGAGAAAAAAACATTTATATTATACTAATTCCATTAAAAATACAGTGTTATAGTCAACGTGCTCTGTTGCTGCACAGAAAGAACCCAAACAAAAGCAGCTTGTGGAGGAATTGGTTTATTAGGCTTATGGACTCAAGGGGAGACTCCATCCTGGCAGGGAAAATGATGGCACGAGCAGAGGGGTGGACATCACCTCTGCCACAACACTGGAAATAGCGGCAGGAAGGTGTGCCAAACACTGGCAAGGGGAAGCTGGCTTATAACCCCCATAATCCCCCCCCCAACAACACAGCTCCATCAAGGTTGTAAAATCCAAATTGCCATCAGCTGAGGATCGATCACTCAGAATACATTCATTTGTTGTTGTCACTTTGCGTTGCTGGAACTAAACCCCTCAACAAAAGCAAATGGGAGGAAGGGTTTGCTTTGGCTCACAGTATCAAGGGGATACTTCACAATGAAAGGAAGATGGCAGAGCAAAGGCTGGACATGGCTCATTACCTCAACAGGTGGAAGAGAACAGCAAGAGAGTGAGCTGAGCTCTGGCAAATGGGAGGTGAGTATAACACCCCAAATCCTGACCCCAGCAACACACCTCCCTCGGCAAGTCTCCACTTCCCACCTTGTCACCAGCTGGGGACCAAGCATTCCAAACACATTTTGTGGGGGAAACCTAGTTCAAACTATCACACCTCTAAAATCAAACTTGTTACCCTGATCTTATTTCCTTTACAGACACTTATTTTAAAACCTATATTCTCTCTCATATGTGAATCCTAGCTACAAATGTTTAGATTTGTATATGAGTTGCTGTAAAAGTCCAACTCATATAAAAAAGGAGAGGTCAGTAAGCTATACAGGTGCTAAAAGGGAGGGAAGGAGGGGAGACTTAAGTGGAGGGTATTGTATATATGTAAGAAATAATCAGATTACCAGGGGTGCAATGGCCTAAGTGTGGTAAGGGGAAGGGATTGAGCAAAGGAAGGGTAAGAGAATAGTTAATCAAAATTTAAGAAGTTTAGAATAAGCCATATGGAAACCTACTTCTTTGGATAATGACACACCCAGAAGCCATAGATTGTCACTAGAAAAATTTCAGTGCCAGAGATGGAATTCAGTGAGTCGTTGGCCAGGGAGGTTCCTAAAACCCCCAAAACATTAAAGGTCATTGTCAAGGCTCTTGGTTACCAACAAGAATAAGATGGTAAGACCCTATTGCTGAAGACCCTACAATTGGGCTGCAGGTCACTGAGAAATCAAGCTGGAGCTGACACAAAGCTGGAAAAAGCTATGACTACATGAAGCCCTATGAGAGAGAGAAGACCTTGCAAACCTTGGGATTGGCCAGCCAGGTCAAATGAGCCAACTGGTGCATTAGTAATACATCTGTTATAGGGGAAACCAACTGCTCTCTAATTAGACTGGAGGCCTGCTCCACTGGAGGGAAAACATGCCTGGTACTGAAGACGTAGTCAAAAGCCTATGGTTGGGGAGGCCATGAGCCCTAGGGGAGTAATGTCTGCTGCTGTCTGGCTAAAAGCATATATTATGCCCACCAAACTACCTAATGAGCACTTTTTGTTTTAAGAATTTCCATACCCGTGTAATAATGCTACTCTCAATTTTGCCTAGAGAAGCTTCTCTTTTCAGATGGCAGTGACCACTGGGATAACTCAAAAGACACCATAGTGATGAGAAGAAGTGACAGTGGAGTCTCTGTCACCCTTCTTGAGGCTCAGAAATTTTTGGAATGCCCCGTACATAAAATGATATGGTATTTGCATGTATTCTGTATGCGGCCTTATGTATATGTAAACATCTCTAGATCACTTATAATACCTAGTAAAAATCTCTGTTAAAAAGCTCTATAGGGCTGGAGAGATGGCTCAGCAGTTAAAGCACTTGCCTTCAGTGCCTAAGGCCCCCGGTTCAATTCCCCAGTAACCACATAAGCCAGACTCACAGGTGGTGGCCCTGGTGTGCTATCTCTCTTTCTCTCTTTCTCTCTCTCTTTCTTTCTCTTTCTCTCTCTCTGCTTAAAAATGAATAAATAAAATATTTTTAAAAAGCTCTATAAATAGTTGTTATACTTAAGGTTTAAGAATTAAGGAAAAATATGCATATGCTCAGTCTAGATAAAAGATTCTTCTGAATATTTTTAATCCATAGTTAGTAAACTCAATGAGTCTGGAGCCAGTGTGTAGGAGGAGCTTAACAATTGTCTTACATATCTCTTTATTAGCTTATTAGCTTATATTTTCAGTGGTAAATGGCCACATATGCTTAATTATTTTCAGATGCCACATAAATTACTAGATGTTTATTGATTAGTGCATGACGATTATGGAGTCCATATTAAATTTTACTTAAAATAGAATTTAGAAAAATAACATTTCTCTTTCTCCTTTTACTGAAAGGTTGTGCCTCAAATCAATTCTTTCTATTTGCATTAGAGCACTGTATCATCATTCTCTTTAATGCATGACTTCATTCCTGGGAGCTTTCTATAAATGCCTTTTTGCACCATGAATTTATTTAGATTAAATTTTTAAAAAGAGTCACATTTTTAAGACTAATCTTAACTGAAGTTTTAACCTTCTGAATTCTTTCCATTTGCAGTGAGCATTATCTATTTTAATGATGTACTCTCCCCATCTGCTCTCCAATATTAACCTTCATTTATGACCAGACTGTGGGACCAGAAAAATGCCTTTTTCAGTTCTCCAAAGTACATTTACATTGTTTCTTTACAAAAGGGAGAGTTTCAACAATTGAAAAGTTAGAATAAAATTTCATCTTTTAACACAGTAGTATATTATGGGGAAATATATATATATGTGTGTGTGTGTGTGTATGTGTGTGTGTATTTGAGTTAGAAAAATTACTTCTGAAGCATTATTCATAACAGGTATCTACTTTTTTCTCTCGATTTCCTTACTTAGAAGGAATAACCAGAATATACAGGAGCATAGTTAAGGATTATGGCCCATATTTCCCTAGCATTATTCATTTGTGAGGAAGCTCTGCTATAGTAAAAATATCTTGGCATTAAACCCCCAAGAAGGATTAAAATCCATTTCCATTATCACTCACTTTGTTCGAGTAAGGAAATAACTTAGCTTTTTTAATTTAAAATTTCTTATCTTAAAAACTGGTGAAAAGCATTTAGCACAGTATTTGGTCACACAAGACAACCAATAAAATGGTCAAAACATTGAGTCGCTATTTTCAGGCTTGAAAAAGAGACAGCCTTTCAGGACCGTCATCCTCAACGAACAACAAGCTAAGACAGTTATCTTCAAGATGTTCAAATTCCCTAGCTTCCTCTTGGCCTGCCTCTTATCAGGGAGAGGAAACCACATATGAGGACAAGTCTTACTTAGCAAGATACACTGAAGTGATCTCAGATTTGTCAACTATTGAACTGGCTTGAATTTGTAGGGAAGGTGTTTAAGACAGGGAAGGAAACGAGAAAGAATTTTCACCTTAGCAGTCTGTGTGAAATGTATTAGGTCCTTAGTTGAGAGTGAGCATAGAAAGAAAATGGTCAGGCTTTTAGGTCCCTTTTAGGTTTATGTATTTTGTGGGATTATTTTATATAATTTCAAGTGTAGAAACAGGTGAGAAAATAACAAAATCAGAAAATATATGAAACAGATTTGAATAGACACTTCACCGAGGACACACAGATGGTGGGAAACTCCATGAAAACATTCAATATCCATAAACATAAGAGAAATATTAAGGTGTGTTAAGAATACAGACATTAAAATGGCAATATGGGAAAGACTCAAAAATTTTAAACTCCAAGATTCTGTCCATACAACACTCTCAAAATGACAGAATCATAATGACAGTTTTCAGGGCTTTGCATTGGGAATGTCACATCTATATAGGGGGAACATTGGAAAATTTCCTTAAGATTATGAAATAATTCATGTCATCTATTTCTCATAAATTTTATGAAACTACAAATCAGAATAAAAAACTGGTTAATTTACTATGGTTATGTAAGGCATTATGTCTCATTGGAAGAAAGTGGATAATAGGCACCTAGGGGCTCATGGAGCTCTTTTTTTTAAAAAAAATGCATTATTTTAAAATAATTTCACATTTTTAAAAAATATTTTATTTATTAATTTTCAAGCAGAGAGAGAGAGAGAGAGAGAGAGAGGAGAGAGAAAGAAAGAGTGCACCAGTGCACCAGACCTTGTGGGTCTGGCTCATGTGGGTCCTGGGGAATTGAACCCAGGGCCTTAGGCACTGGAGGCAAGTACCTTAACCGCTGAGCCATCTCTCCAGCCCCTAAAATAATTTCACATTTTAAAATTTAAAAAAATGATCTAGAATTATAAAGCTTAAATTATAGAAGAAAATGTGACGAGACCATGTGCTGCATAACAGGTCAAATATACTCAGGAACAGAAAGGTGAAGACAGGGAGAAAATACTGAAATCAAATACATGGCCACCCATGCTGAAATGATTCTCAAAGTCTATAGTGTGCTCAGCATGGTTTCTTTAAAGAGGATCAGCTGAGAGGGAAAAGAAAAGACCCTGTCCTGTGACAGAGTATTGCAAACCTTCTCCACAAGCAATCACTTGAAGGTGTTCAGAAGTAAAGCAAACCTTAGGCCCAGAACCACTGGGTAGACTGATTAGGAATTAACCACTACAGGTATGTCATCCCAGTTACAGACTTGACTTATGCTGGGGGCCAGGCCTGCCAGAATGCACAGCTGACAATCAAGGAGACTTAGACTAGAGCCAGATCATGACGATGGAGTCTCATCTTGACCAGGACTGCTTAGTTATGCCTATATATCACCTTCTCAATAAACCTAACCCTCACGTTGGGACACTGACTTTGGACTTAGAGGTCATTGGGCCTCTTTGTTCCTCTTCCCAATGTGGCCTCATTGAATAAATCTCCTTTTTCTTTTCAAAATTACATGTTTGTTTAATTAGCCTATTGAGGAGAGCTGGCTGAACCTAACTTTTGAAGATTTCCAGGGCCCAGGCAATGACCCTAACAACCTTGGTGTCATGGTTTGATCCAGGTGTCCCCCACAAACAAATGAATGTGTTCTGGGTAATCTATCCTCAGCTGATGGCAGTTTGGATTTTACAACCTCAATGGAGCTATGTTGTTGGGGGCGGGCTTTTGGGGATTATAAACCAGCTTCCCCTTGCCAGTATTTGGCACACCTTCCTGCCATTGTTTTCAGGGCTGTGGCAGAGGTGATGTCCACCCCTCTGCTCGTGCCATCATTTTCCCTGCCAGGATGGAGTCTCCCCTCAAGTCCTTTAGCCAAATAAACCCATTCCTCTACAAGCCGCTTTTTTTTTTCCTGCTCAGCAACTACAAAACTGAACGAAACACTTGGTAACAACTGTTACTCATTCTTACTCTTGTTAGTATGTTAAGTGAAGTGTCCACCCTCCACCATCCATCACTGTTATAGGATGAATTAAAATGTCCCACAAAGGCCCATGAGTTAGGGTTAGTTCCCAGTTGGCTTTCATTGTGAATTGTTGTTCTTTTATTTGTTTTGAGACACTCTATTACAAGCTGACCTCAAACTCAATTTCTAGCCCAGGCTGACCCGGAATTCATAGGAATCATTCCACTGCAGACTCCCAAAGTTTTGGGAATAAGGGTGTGAGTCACCATGTGTGGCTAGTGGTGTGACTTTATGAGGTGGGATTTAGTGTTGTTAGTATATGCTTTGGAATGGACCTGGGGACCCTAGAGCCTTTCCCTTCTCTTTTTGCTTCTTACCATGGGGTGAATGGTTTTCCATCAAATGCTCCTACTGAAATGTACTGCCTCCCCACAGGCCTCACAGCTACAGACTTGCTGACTGCAGAGTCTCTGGAATTTCCTTCCTGCACTGCCCTTCCCAGGAAGCAAAGTTTGTTTCTAGCTCCTCTGAGCTTCCTTACTTCTTGCACTACAATGAGAGGGCTGCCTTCCTGTGATCAACCTCAGAGGCCCATCAAAGATTACTAAACAGGTCAAGTTGACAACAAAACTTAACCATGGCAAGCAGTTTGAGAATTGCCTGCTGAAAATTAGAATTTGTAAAGTTTAGGCTAACGTTTTAGAATCTGCCTCCTCACCCTGTTCCTTACTTGCTTATCCCAGTAGTTTCAGATATTTGGACTAAAAAAACAGGATTTTTATATACTTTTCAGGATTTCAGTTAGTTATAATTACTACCTTACCTTTCAGCATTGTCTGGTTCTAGATCATTGATATTTACTTGTTTTCTTTTTGAAAAGTATTTTTATTTGTTTATTTTGCAAGAAGACAGAAAGAATGTGAATGAGAATGGACATACCACGGCTTCCAGCCACTTGCAAACAAACTCCAGATACAGTTGTCACTGTGCATCTGGCTTTATTAGGAGGTGATCCTTGAGAGCCTTAGCCTGTCTGGCTTCCTGTCTCAATCTCTCTTCTGCATCTGCTAAGTTGTAACAGGATGAGCTACAAGTTACCATTGTCCCAGACAAGAACTGGTCCAGTCACTATGTCTTTCCCTGTATAATGAACTGATATTTCCTGAAACTGTGAGCCAAGTACATCCTTCTTAAATTTTAGTTTGTCACAGTGACAAGAAAAATAGCTAATTTACCCATTTTATTTCTACTGAAATGGCTACTTGCTAGGATAGCCCTGGCCAAGATGTTTGGGTTTTGTCAGTCAGTTAAAACAGAGAATACAGCTCAAAAAAACCACATGAAATGACAGAAATAGGGTATTAGTCATAAATACAGAGAGAAGAGGGCAGATTCCCTGGTTTAGCCAGGATTGAGGCAACTATATACACTTTGTGTGTGTGTGTGTGTGTGTGTGTGTGTGTGTGTGTGTGTGTGTGTGAAAGAAGAGAGACAGAGAGAGAGAGAGACACAGAGAGAGAGAGAGGAATTAGGGAATTTTAAGTGGTGGGTTTATAACAAGCAGCGGACAGCAATTTCTCTAAGTCCCTCTAAGGGAGGGGCGGTCACTGTAGAATATCTAACCCATGCATGATGAGTAGGATCCCTAGAGGCAAGTCAAGTCGGTTGTATTCAGCTGCTCTATAGGGAGGCGCCACACTGAGGAACTGAGAAGAGTAGAGAATTGAATATTTGTCAAGGGTGACTGAGCCCTGCTTCCGGTGTGACAAATGAAACTTGTGTTCACTCTGCTGCCATACACTGAAAATGCTACATAAGTATTAAATCACTATTATGTTAATTCCAGGCAAAATTCACAATGAAAATTCTAGACAGCTCTTTATCACCAAATTGATTGGTGTATGCACTTAGCACATTGTCTTGTAAACATTTTTAGCCAAAATCCCCAAGTAAATAAAAATTAATTCCCTTAGATATAAGCCAGTCACTCTCATATAGTAGTGATTTTGCCTTTTAAAAGGCATTTTACAGCAGAAATTGTCAGACACTGTGGGTGACCCAGTGATACTGGAATCTTGTACTAGGAGAGTTGGGATTGCCATAAACATCTAAAATAGGGTAGCTGTCTGGAATAGAGAAATATCTGATCCAAAATGTTAATGGTATCCTGGTTGTATTAGTCAGGGTTCTCTAGAGGAAGCAGAGTTGACAGAATGGATAATAAAAGGGAATTTATTGGGGCAGTTTACGACAGTCCAACAATAGCAGTCTGTAGGCCCACAGGTGAAGAAACCAGTAGCTGTTCATTCCACATGGCTGGAGGCCTCAGCAGTCCCAATCCAGCCCAGAGAGCCTATAGAGTCTCCTGCACTCCAGACATATTCTTCCTTGCCTCTGTTGTGGAGGAGCAGTCCAATTTCTCCATGGTAGTCTGAATCAATCATTCCTGCTAACACTCTAACTCCTTTCTTTACCTGTTTACTGGAGGGCATCAGGAGCCCAAAGTGGCCAGGGGGGAGTCTTAGCTTCCAGTTCAACGGAATGTTCTCTGTGCCGCCTGGCAAAAGCACTCCCCCTTCTGGAGCCAAGACTTCTAGGCCAGCGGAGCATAAGGTTGTGGAAAGAGGAAGCAAAAATTTGGCCAACTGGTCACTTGGGGTGATGGTAAGCAGTACCATTCCCATTTCTACCCCTTGATTCCTGGACCCGTGGATCTGGACTATAGGAGAAACAGAACCATATATAGGACGCTGGTTGAGAGCATACACAGCCTGCTGGAGAACCCTGCCCCAGCCCTCCAGGCTAGTGCCCCCTAGTAGGCGCCATAACTGGTTCTTTAAAAGACTCATTATGGACATTAAAAAAAAAAAAGGCCATTCCATCGTTCTATCAAGCCAGCTGCTTCAGGGTGGTGGGGCACATGGAAGGACCAGTGAATTCCATGATCATGAGCCCACTGCTGCACTTCCTTGGCTGTGAAGTGAGTTCCCTGGTCTGAAGCAATGCTATGTGGAATACCACGATGGTAGATAACACATTCTGTGAGCCCATGGATGGTAGTTTTTGCTGAAGCACTCAGGGCAGGAAAAGCAAATCCATACCCTGAATAACTGTCTATTCCAGTAAGGACAAAATGCTATCCTTTCCATGATGGAAGTGGTTCCATGTAGTCAACCTGCCACCAAGTCGCTGGCTTGTCTCCTCGAGGAATGCTACCATACTGGGACTCAGTGTTGGTCTCTGCTGCTGGCAGATCAGACACTCAGCAGCAGCTGTATCCAGATCAGCCTTCATTAATGGAAGTCCATGTTGTTGGGCCCGTGTATAACCAGCATCCCTGCCTCCATGGCCACTTTGTTCATGGGCCCATTGGGTAATGACAGGGATGGCTGAGGAGAGAGGTTGGCCACTATCCACAGAATGGGTCAGCTTATCAACTTAATTATTAAAGTCATCCTCCAATGACATCACCTGCTGATGAACATTAACATGGGACACAAGTATCCTTATATCCTTTGCCCACTCAAAGAGGTCTATCCACAGAGTTCTCTTCCAAATGTCTTTCTCACTAATTTTCCAAATGTGCTCTTTCCAAATCCCAGACCATCCAGCCAAACCATTGGCCACAGCCCATGAATCAGTGTACAGCCGTAAGTCTGGCCATTTTTCCTTCCAAGCAAAATGCACAACTATGTGCACTGCCCGAAGTTCTGCCCATTGTGAAGACTTCCCTTCACCACAGTCCTTCAGGGTTGTCCCACAAACAGTAATGCTGCGGCTCTCCACTTCTGGGAGGTACCAGCATAATGTGCCGACCATCTCTGAACCATGCCTTAGTCCTCTCCTCCTCAGTCAGTTGACATAGCGCACAAGCCCATGATGCCATAGGCGCATGCTTGGGGACAGGCATCTTAACAGGAGTAGCAACCATAGGCATTGGGGCAACTTCCTCATGCAACTTACTTGTGCCTTCAGGGCTTGCTTGGGCCTGATCACATATATACCACTTCCACTTGATGATCTGCTGCTATGCACGTACAACTTTATGGCCTGGTGGGTCAGACAACACCCAGCTCATAATGAGCAGCTCAAGTCACATAGTAACCTGATGGCCCATTGTCAAACGTTCAGTTTCCACTAAGGCCCAATAGCAAGCCAAGAGCTGTCTCTCAAAGGGGGAATAATTGTCTGCTGAAGATGGCAGGGCCTTACTCCAAAATCCCAAAGGCCTCCTCTGAGATTCACCTATGGGGGCTTGCCAAAGACTCCAGGCAGCATCCCTATCAGCCACTGACACCTCAAGTACCATTGGATCTGCTGGATCATATGGCCCAAGTGGCAGGGCACAGCAGCCTGGCCCTGCTGTAGAGCCTTCTCTTGTTCTGGGCCCCATTGAAAAGTAGCAGCCTTCCGAGTCACTTGGTATATGGGACGAAGTAACACACCCAAGTGAGGAATGTGCTGCCTCCAAAATCCAAATAGGCCCACTAGACGTTGTGCTTCTTTCTTAGTGGATTTCAACAACTTATCCTTCACCTTAGAAGGAATATCCCTTTTTTCTTTCTTTTTTTTCTTTCTTTGTTTCTTTCTTTGTTTCTCTCTCTCTCTCTCTTTCTTTCTCTTTCTTTTCACCTGAACTTTTTTAATCAAGCCTTAATGAAAAGCTACAAGGCACAGGGTCTTAGTAACAGGCTAAAGCCAAGTCCTACAGGACTTGTTGACACCTACCAATGCCTATTCTTTTTATCTTTATACCCACTGCCATCTATGCCAAGGGAACCTACGCTACTATATTGATAGGCTTAGCAGAGCTATTTTCTTCTGCAGAGAGTGGCTGTTATCTCCAGTAGCCCTCAGTTCTGACAGTTGTATCAGAAATCTACATGAAGTCTTCTCAAACTTCTCCCCTGGTGTCAGTGCAAGAAGTGTGGGATCATGATTGCCAGGCTGGCAGTTGAAGTTAGCGGTAATCTGGGTGCTCCAGCTTTAAGTGGAAAATATACTTACCTCAGTTGTTGAAATTCAGTGAGCTGCCTTGGTCTGTTATACTGAATTAAGCTTGGTCTGTGTAGCTCCTCTCATCATCAGGTTACTGCTATTTCTTCCTGCTGCTATTTATTTATGTGTTTCTTGCTGAATGGATTTTATTAGTAAGGTCTTACTGGAAAGTTGAAATCCACAGATAAGTCAGATACAGTGGTGCATCCTTGTAATACCTTTAGTCAGAAGAAAGGAAGAGGAATAGGACTTCAAGGTCGTCTTCAGCTACATGGCAAGTTTGAGGCCAACCTGGGCTACAAGAAAACTTGTCTCAATCAAGCAAGCAAAAAAAAAATATCCTCAGACATACTGCGCAGTACATGTTGTAAACACATAATGCCTTTTTTAAAGGCACCTATGAAAAATAATGATGTGAGAATTTTGGGAATGCTTTCAGGATGCTCTGAAATCAGATGGTTGCTGGGTTGAATTTGAGTTTATCTGTTTTTTTTTTTGAAGTAATTACATTTGAATTATATTTCATGCACTAGAAAAGTAACAATCTGAAAGTTTGTGTTATGTAAGCCATAGAAGGTATGTGTGAAAGCACATTTCTGTTGAGTTTCAGGCTAGCTCTGTTATCTCCCTCAGGCAATTAGTTCCTTGTTTGTTGGTAAAGCTTTTATTCAAGGGTATATATTATGTGCCAGTATGTCTGGTGATGGGGTAGTTCCTAACTATACCCGTTTATATTTCTAATATGTGTCATATGGGTGAAGTACATAAAACCATTTAGGACTCAGGAATTACAAGCTATATCAAGCTATTTAGAGCTCACCCTTCAGTTAATTTCATGACAACTGTAGATTTTAAACTTGTCGCTCTTAAATCTCATAGCTTGTGGCTTTTTCATTATGAAAATCCTTTACATTTATGATCTTAGTGAAATGCACCAATGTATATGCAAATCAAAAAGCTGCCAAATACTCATTAAATCAGAACAAATCCCCTTGTTCTTAGGCATAATTCTTCCATCCCATCTTCTGAATTTCCATACAGAAATTCCCTTCACAGAAACCCATAAGTAGCAATGGGTGAATACTGCTCATACAGTAACACCTCGTTTTGAAGCTGGAGCTTTAGGAAGCTTGGCACTTTGAATTTGCATCTGTTTCCCAAAGCTCTGGAACTTCAGTCCTATGAGCTCCACTGACCAGCTATACTCACAGCTCTACCCTTAGTGTTAAGAACCATGCTTTGCTTCGCATGCCTCCCTGGTTATCTCAGAGCTAAGGGCAACCTGCTGAAGCTGTTCCAGGATGGAGTTCAAAACGGGGCTGTTAGCATTGTGATACTGGTAAAAATCTATAGTGGAAACTCGCTTTTGTTGTGATAGTATATCATAAATAATATTATTTAAGCTTTATCTTTTATGACACTTGGAAGCATTTTAAATGAAAACATAGTAAAGGTTCAACACAGATCATTTAGAAAAGAACAAGATAAAGTTACAGAAACCCACCATATAATTTTTGGGCATATATGTTTTTTTAGTAATTTAATGTCATATTTTCTTATATTTAGTAAGATTTTCACTTTTCTGCTTCTCATTCTACTAGGAACATGGTCCAATCATATACCATCGTGGTTTAAATGTAAACTGTCCCCTATAGACTCAGGTGTTGGAGCCTCTAGCTGGTAGCACTCTTTGGGAAGGTTCTGGAACCTGCGGGAGGTAGGGGAGGTAGAGCCTTACTGGAGGAAGCTCATCACTGGCAGTGGGCCTTGAGGTTTTGTAGTCCAGTCCCATTAGGTGCTGTGGCTATTGCTACCTCCTCCATGCTGACATGATGATGTGAGCCAGCTTTGTGCTCCGGCTTTGCTTCCTTGACATGCAGGAACTTCCCCTTGAAACGAGAAACACAAATGAAACCAAGTCTGCTGCATCCAGTTGGGTATTTTGTCTCAGCAATAAGAAAGTAACTTATTTTTTGCAACAAAAATGACCATGCAGTTCTTAGTCTTATAGAGCTGGTTTGCAAGAGGAATGTGGAAGGAATTGGAATATCAGAAACAAAAGCCTTAAGATGACATAAGCTAGGCTTAATGGACCATTCTGTTAGGAGTTTGGACAGACACAAGAAATGTGGACTGTGGAGGCTTGATTCATCAGGATTCATTAGGAAATGAGTGCACTATTAGGAACTGGGCTAGAGGCAATTCACGTGATATTTGGGCAAAGACTCTGGCTGCATTTGGCCTGTGTCCTAACGATGTGAGTAAAGTTGAATTTTAAATTAATGAGTTTGGCAGAGAACATTTCAAGACAGAAAAGACTTGTGTCTGGCCTGGAGAGATGGCGCAGAAGTTAAGGCACTTGCCTCCAGTGCCTAAAGCCCCTGGTTCAATTCCCCAGGACCCACATAAGCCAGACCCACAAGGTGGC